>NC_061168.1:39647788-39690288 GCF_022113875.1 Hydra vulgaris
ACTTTGAACTTTATATGAAATCGATCAATACATCTATGAAAGAAGTAAACTTAAACATAAATGAGTTGCAAAATACATTCAGCTGTCTAAAAAGTAATAAAAGCGCTAGCATAGATAATTTTAACGTGAATGTTGTTAAAGCAGTGCTTGATATTATTGAACCGTCACTGTTTTACATTTTTAACCTTTCACTAGAATCCGGTATTGTACCGGAGAAATTAAAAATTGCTAAGATCATACCTATTTTTAAATCTGGCGATGACACGATTATGTCTAATTATAGACCTATATTTGTTTTACCGCGTTTCTCAAAATTGTTAGAACGAATTATGTATAATAGACTTAATACTTATTTAACTGAAAACAATACAATGTATAACAAACAATTTTGGTTCAAAAAGAATCATTCAACTGATCATGCGGTAGTCGATCTAATAAACTATATATCCAATGGGTTCAATAATGATTGCTATACATTAGGAGTTTTTATTGATTTATCAAAAGCATTTGACACTGTAAACCATGATATTCTTTTAAAAAAACTAGAACTGTATGGAATACTTAATAATAACTTACTTTGGTTTAAAAGTTACCCGTCAAACAGAAAACAATGAATATTATATACAGCATTCTATACTCTTATTCCTACTCTATATTAATGATTTATACTTAGCATCCAAAGTTTTAAATGTTATTTTGTTTGCTGATGATTTGAATTTTTTTTGCTCACACAATAATATAAAAGAACTGTTTAGAATATCTAACGAAGAATTATTAAAAATAAATGACTGGATTACAAATAAAAAATTTTCATTAAATGGTGAAAAAACTAAATTTATCTTGTTCCACAAACCTCGTAGGTGAGATAACCTTTCTCTAAAATTACCCAATCTCTTTATGAATAAAACAATTATTAAAAGAGAGTCAACTGTTAACTTTCTAGGAGTGATTATAGATGAAAATTTATCATGGAAATATTTATAATTAAATCTATTGAAAACAAATCTCCAAAAACATTTCAATGTTATATAAAATTAAACCATTTTTTAATATTAAGTCTTTAAAAATTATATATTTTTCATTTATTCATAGTTATCTTTTTTATTGCAATATTGCATGGGGAAGTACTAATTATGGGAAACTTAAAAAAGTCTATAGCAAACAAAAACATGCATGTAGGATTATATTTGGCGTTAACAGAACTGTTAATGGTGAATCTCTTCTAAGCAAACTTAATGCACTTAATGTTTATAAAATTATTATATACCAAGTTATGCTTCTAATGTTTAAATCAAAACATGGTTTGTCTCCTTATATATTTCACTCTTACTTCACTGAAATTACTCATAAATACCCCACAAAATTTTCAGTTGATATGTTTGTTATTCTAAGATCTTATTTAAAACTCAGCTCATTTCAAATTCAATACCGTGGACCATTTATATGGAAAAGTTTTTTGAAAAATATTATTAAAAATAAAACTCTTCTAAACTTCTCTCTAGAACAATTCAAAAAAGAATCTAAACGTTTTTTATTAGGAAAAAACTTTGATTTTAAAAATTTCTTTTAAAAATAGTAACTAAAATAATTAAACTGAAAAAGTCATCACAACTCTCTTATTTATTTCTTATTTATAAATAATAATAATAATAATAATAATAATAATAATAATAATAATAATAATAATAATAATATATATATATATATATATATATATATATATATATATATATATATATATATATATATATATATAACTAAAAAAAAATGTTTATTTATATATCTTATTATACGATTTACTACTTGTAATATATTGTTGTATTTTGTAATTTTTAACTTGTTACATAAACTGAAGGCAACAATGTAAACGGGGCTTGGCGATAAGACAATATACGTCTTCTTCTTGCTCCGGCCATATATTATATATGTACAATCTTTCTTATTGTAAATAAAAAAGTTTTTTTTTAACGTCTGATTTGTTTATGAGTATTTAAATAATGTGTTTAGCGTTTAACTTTTCTTTACGGTGCTTATTTAAAGCAGCTTAAATAAAAAAAAAAGTTTGATTCGTTTATCAGTATTTCTTTTATTTATGCTTCTTTAAATTGGCGCCGTAAAATAAAGTTAATCCCCGCGAAGTTTAAAGCCAAAGATTTAAATGGAGTTTAAATATCGTTAAAAACGAACCATTTAGATATGGTTTAAATGGAACATTCGATTGACCTACGTTCTGCATCGAAACTAAATTAAATCTAAACATTTAGAACGAACATTAACTAAACGTTGATTAAATGTTCGAATTCCCGCTGGGTATAGTGTAGCCCAGTATGTTTTGGTTTGTATACAAAGACAATGTTTTTGTGTGAATGAAACTCCATCAAGTTGAACAAAGTTAAAAAAAATTGTGGTCTGGATAGCTCAATTGATTAGAGCGTTAAATAAAAAGTTAAAACCCGGACTGTTGTACGATATGGGTTCAAATCCTGCCAACTCAGCGCTTGAGTACTACTTCTGAACGCAAAAATGTTGGTCAATAAAGGATGCTGCTTTAGATTAGTCTTAATGACTATTTGTGGCTGTTCCTATGCTAAAAACATTGTATAGAAAAATATAGCATGAAAATTCAAATAAAAAAACAAATAAATAAAAAAAAAGAATGGTTTTGTCCATTGTCCGAATCGAAATGTTACATTCGCATTAATTTTAAATTGCATTTAATCGCAGTGTTTTTGTGCAACGTTCTTTTTCGCTATCATATATTTTTATATTTATTGTTATGATTATAGATTTCGCGGGCCGCTCATTTTTCTACAATTTTGATTGGTTGTCATATTTCAAATGAGGTATTTATTTTTATTTAAGGCTATTGTTGTTTTGTTGATTAAAAAAAAAATTTTAATGAGGTATTCTGCTTTCTGATAATAATACCTATTTGGTTTTATTTCTTAAAATAAATTGATTTATATTTTTATGTTTCTATTAGAATTTTAATTTATTTTGTTTTCATGTTTTCTTTTGGTGGTACGGTAAGTGTTTTATTTAGTTATTTTTATTTTTGTTTGTTCAGTAAATCTACACTTTTTATATCATATCATCAAAAAAATATTGGTGCTTCACAAATTTGGGGTTGGTTGGGTTTTGGCTATTTGTATTGAGCCCTTTTTTACTGCTGTATGGAATAGACGTAAGTCGCGGGGTAATGCATAAGTGGCAATGACGTTTGTCTGACGGGATAAACTAGTTATAAATGCTGATCCTCATCGAAACGCCAGTAATAATAGACGCGACTCGGAGGAGATGTTTATTATTTAATTACTACACAAATTATGTTTACACATTAGCATTAATGTTTTTTTTCCGATATTAAATGCCTCTCATTGTTGTTATCAGATTTGCGAATAAAAATAATTTAAAATATAACACAACAGTTCATTGGTATAAGTTTAAGCTATAATGTCACTATTGGTATTCTAATCTACTATATATAAATGATTATTACATATATTTATAGGAGTAGTATTAAAGACCATTTAATCTTTATTAAATCTTATGTAAAATATTTATTGTATTTTTTTTTTTTGTTAGGATTGGTATAATAATATCAGGTAAAGTAAAAACATATACAAGTTGGATTGCAGCCATTTATATAACTCCAAAGTAAGTTGAAATTTTTTTTTACCGTTTGTTTGTTTTTTAATAATTTGCTGCATTCATGCAAAAGATGGCTTTCACAATAAAACAGAACAAAAACTTAGAACTTTATTTAAAAAAACAAAAAATAGACTAGTTAATGTAGGCTTTGATAATATAGAAGCTAAAGTATACAATAAAGCTATTTTAAAATATATCTACTCTGTTTTATATCTGTGCATATAATGCTCATTCAGAGAGAGGAGCCAGTCAATGAAGATCTTTAAAGAACAAAAGGATTTTTTTCCTAATGTATTGGTAATATCGACCTGTTCATCTGTAATAGTGTTTAAACTAAAATAAATAATTAAAACACATTCTGGATATATAATGCATATATCATCATATATACATTATAAAAGCAACTTTTTTTGGGGAGTGTAAAAAAGAGATTTCATTTCGCTTTATATATATTTAGAGTTATTTAGTTACATTTGATCTAACTTGAAACTTTTTTGTTGCATTTCATCATTTATAGTCGAATAGAGTTTGAAAATATAGTTTTTAGAGAGGAACTAATTTGTATAATCTGCATAATTAATTTGTATAATCTGCATAATTTATTTGTATAATCTGCATACATGATATTTAAAAGACTTGAAACTTTGCAAGTTAATTTTTTTTTTTTTTTTATTTTATTATTTGCTGTTAAAATAAATTACAGATGAGTTTTACATGGTAAACATCAGTAAATAAAATATTTTAAAAACAGATGGGGACTCAAAGAAGATATGGATGATGCAATATCACTTCAATCTTTTCATTGAGCCTCATATTATAATAAAATATTGATATTTAAAATTATAAAATGTTCAAGAAGAGTTATAAAAAATCCAAAGTATAAAATTAAAAAAAATATGATATATATATATATATATATATATATATATATATATATATATATATATATATATATATATATATATATATATATATATATATATATATATATATATATATATATATATATATAATAAACAAGAAAAACTTGTTTTAACAAATACAAATATATTTTGCAAAATTAGGTATTCAAAGAAAATAATACAAACATATACAAAAAGATTTAATAATTAATATATTAAAAGAAACGTATATCATTAGTAACTACTAAGTAAAATTCATTTGAATAAGTTTACAAAATTGTTTTGGAACTATTATTTCGCAAAATTAAAAAATGTTTTTTTTTTTTGCTTGAAACTTAAAAAAGTTTAATGAGTTTACCATATTTGCATTAGTTTTTTGAAAAGAATTCCATATCTTAGGTCCTCGATACGCTATTGAATATTCTGTATATTTATTTAATTTCCTTGGCAGTTTAAAGGAATTTGATCGATTTTTTCTTAAAAAACAGTTTTCATTTAAATTTTTCTCAAACTTACAAATAAAGTTAGCTCGAGTTAGGTTATTAATATATTTATACATGAAAATTAGGTGCTGATAAAAATTTATTACGTATAGATTTATCATTTTCATATTTCTCATTAAGGGTTTAGTATGCTCTCCTCTTTTTTTCACGTAATTAATTCTACACGCATTTTTTTGTAAACTATGTATTTTTTTACGATTTGATGGTTGTGTACTAGCCCTTATAATATTGGCATAGTTACTGAAACAATGAATTAAAGAAAAATATATTAACTTTTATATATGGTTTTACTAAATCTTGATTGTAAATATTTAATATGGGGAAGCCAAGATAAATTATGATCAACAAGTATTCCTGAAAACTTTATATAGTGTTACTTTTTTTTTTTGTATGTTATTTAAAAACAGGTTTGTTAATTTAAGGGGAAGATTTTCTTCTTGCATTTTTCTATGAAACAAGATATACTATGTTTTTTTAACGTTTAATGAGAGTTTATTCGCCATAAACCTGTTATTTATCTAAATTAATTCAAGATTCATTTCTGCATAAAGTTGTTTGATACTAATGTTAGAAAGAAATAGGTTTGTATCATCTGCAAACATAATTGGGTTTAACTTTACAGATGCATTATTTAAGTCATTTACATAAACTAAGAATAATAGAGGACCAAGTATTTATCCTCGCGGTACTCCACACTGGATTTTAAGTATTCCGTATTCTTGATTTAGAACATATTGTTTTCTATCCGTGAGGTAACTTTTAATCCAATAGAAGAACGTATTAGTTATTCCATAATGCTTTAACTTTCCTAATAATATACAATGATCAACAGTGTCAAAAGCTTTTGAGAAATTGATAAATATACTCAAAGTAAATTTGTTTACATTAAAGCCATTATTTATTTGATCAACTAATTCAATAATCGCATGTTCAGTTGAATGATTTTTCTGAAATCCAAATTGTTCTGAATAAAAGAAATTGTAAATTACACGTTCGACTTTTTTAGGAAATACAGAAAACACTGATATAGGCCTGAAGTTGAAAACGTTAGAATGATCATCATTTTTATAAATTGGAAATACTTTTGCTATTTTTAGGACATCAGCAAATACCTCTTAATCTAAAGATAGTTTTGCTAATTAAAATCAAGGGTTTACTAATTATTTTTTTATTTGCAATAACTATAATACTGGGTATATCATCAAATCCCGGTGATTTATTCTTCTTTAATAAGGAAAAAGCCGTTTCAAATTCTTTTAATGTTAAGTCAAAGTCGTGCAATGTTTTGTCGTTTGATCGTTTTAGAAAAGTTTTCAAAAGTATTATAGGTTGCTGACGAATTTGGTATAACTTTGTCAGCAAGATCAAACCCTACATTTGTAAAATATTTGTTAAACTCCTCAGAAATTTGTTTAGGGCATAATATATCAGTATTTTTGATATTGATTATTTTTGGTGGCAAAGAAGTTTTATTTCTATTTTTTATCCTATTAAATCATTTATTACTGACCATGTTTTTTTAGTATCTAACTTACAATTAGTAATTTGTTTGCTGTAAAATATTTTTTTATTTTTTTTTTATGAAGATTGGTATAAAAGTATTTGTATGTTTTATAATTTTTTTTATTAACTGTGTTTTTATTTTGTTAAATTTTTTGCATAACTTTTGTTTGGTTTTAGAGCATTTTATAAAAGTTTTATCCATCCATGGATTAGGAAGTGTTTTTGTTTTTATTTTTATTACTTAATTTGGACACGTTTCATTGCAGATCTCTTGAAACTTGTTTAAAAATAAATTACACGTTTCATTTGCATTTTGACTTTGATAAACGTCACTTCAATTTTCTCTATATAATTTGCGAGATAGATTGTTTGTATTATTAGTTGAAAGGTTACGTTTTTTTAGCCTTAAAGTTTTAGGTTGATCCTCCGAAATAGCTGTAACATTTTTTATGTTAATATACATCGGGAAATGATTACTTATACCAATCTTAAATATACCTGCCTCAAATGAAGTTTTTAAGTAATTGTTAATAAAAATATTATCGATGACAGCGGCAGTTCTATTTACCCGAGTCGGTTTATTAATTACAGGCAAACCATTGTATTTAAATAACATTTAAAACATGTTTCCTCGTGGTTGGCTGACTAGTTTTTAATTTGACACACTGTAGTTAGAATTCAATTCCAACGGACTTTCTTTTTACATTTTCGTAAATCAAGAACAAAAGTTGCTCCAGAAATAAACCTAGGAGATTATCACACGATATTTCTAAAAAACGGTTTGATATATATAACAATATAAATGACGAACTGATATATTGATATATACTAATATTATAGACGAATTGTTTTCGTTTTCATAAATAGCTTCAAAACCATTGCAAACTCTGCTTTTTATTTCATGATGTTTAAGTTTAAGGAGCAAGATATTGTGATCTACAGTTTAAAACGCTTTAGATAGATCAATAAAATTGACTTATGTAGTTTAAGACTTTTCAAAAGAATTGAAAGGCTTGTCTACAAGCTGAATAATTGCATGTTCAATTAAGTTTTTGTTTTTTTCAAATTAATAACAATAATCTATTATACAAAAATCAAGTTTTTAAAAACTGATTTGAGTTTATATTTTTTATCTGAGTTTTCAGGCTATATTTTTCTATACAATGTTCTTATATCCGAAGATATTGTTGGCTTAGCATTGGAACAGCCAAAAATAGTCATTAAGACTAATCCAAAGTAGCGTCCGTTATTGACCAACATTTTTGCGTACCGAAGTACTGAGTTGGCGGTGGCGGGATTTCAACTCGTATCATTCAACAGTCCGTGTTTTAACTTCTCTAACCATCTGAGCTATTCCGCCACTAATAAACTACTGTTGTTGAAATAATCAAAGTTTCATTGTACGTAACCTTTTTTATAAATTTTGGTAAGATAGATAGGACAGAGATGGGGTAACAGCTAATATTAGTTTTGTCACCTTTAAAAGTTAAAAACGTTTGGGAAATTTTAATCAACCAGGAAAAAATCTATAATCTATAGCTTTAAAAGCTTTAACAACTTTAATATTTAACACTCTATAGTTACCTATCAGAAATCACTACAGTGACTTTAGGAAAAAAACTAAAGCGACGGTACCCTTGCGCGAGCAACAATGTAATATTTAACACTCTATAGTTATGTGTCAAATAATTTCATCAGCTCCTACTGCTTTGCATTTTTTATGAGAATTTTAGGTTCTTTTGAATTCTTCAAAGAATATATCAAAAAATAGTTCATTTTCACAACCTTAAAATTTATGTATGGTCGAACATTTTAACATAAGTTTTTAAAGCAAACTTTTTTATTGCAGCCATTTTGCTATAATTTGTTATTAATTAGTTTCTTTATCAATTTTAAAAGGATTTTTTAATTTGTAAATCATATTTTTAATAAAATAACTTCTATGCTTGTTTTTCTTTTTTAGGTCTATTTTATCTTTTTATAGTTTTATTTTTTTTTTTATGGCATTTACAAGGAATAAAAGAAAGGAAAGGGAGGGAATGGGGTTCGGATAAATTCAAAGTACTGCCTGCTTCGTAAAAATAAATAAATAAAAAAAATTTAATTTGAAAACCACTTTGGCACAAAGTATTTGACACAAAGATTCTACCCATCCGTCTAGACATCTATCTTACTTTTAAATATTAAGTTAAATGTAGATAAATTGATTAAAACCACAAAAAGTTGCTTTAATACTAATTGCAAGATATTTTATGGAAATATCTAGAATTAGAAAAAAGCTGTCTCTTCACCTGCCGAAGTTTAAATAACCTAATTTTAAAAGTAGAACCAACCGGTGTTGTTATTATGAGCAATAAAAACAAAATATATTTTCAAGGCATGTATGAGAGGATGCAATATATTATTCTAAAGTATTTTTTGCCTATTTTTATAATCGAATAATTGTGTAATATTTATAATAATATTTTTTATATTTATTTTAATAAATATAAAAAATTGTAACTTTGAGTTTATGAGCATTCATTTTTTTTTTTATAATTCAATGTTATTCAGCGGTAACTTTTCAATATTCTAGCACTTGTAAATGGTAATAAATGTTTGCACTTAAAATTGACAAAAAATCTCCTATTAAATGCTTTATATAAATCCATTGCTATTTCACTTATTACAAAAAGTGAATACTATATTTCTGCTTTCAGTGTTTAGAAAGTGAAGATATAGCTCTTGTTTTCTAAGTTTTAATATCAAATACAATTAGTTTAACTGAGTTTGATATAATACATACACAACACAAAAAAGATGCAATTTTACCCACAAACCAGTTCATACATATACATATATGCACTTGTCATTAAAATAAAATTAATAATGGTAATTAACATAAAATTTTTAATATTGTTATAGGTACCCAGTGGGCATGCATTGACCAGGAGATGTCCATCGGACGTCTGACGGACTTTTTTTGGATAGCTCGTGCCCAACTGGTGGTTTATATTTATGCAAATAATTTCAAATATGTTTTACAAAACAGAGTGCTCAATGTTCTTAAAAGAACAGAGCAATGAGTTATTAGAATTTGTATCATTATATAAATACACAAAAAATATTTATTTGTAAAAAATACCTAAATAGTTTTGTTGATTATTAGCGTACTCGTTCAAAAAATTCTTCAAGAAAATTTTTCATTAAATTTTTTAAAATTCAAGTTTATAATCATATTCGAAAGCCTAAACTAATTTATACGTAATGTCTAAATCTATTTATGCGTTTTTTATGAATTTCCGAGAAATATACAGTTCTGTGAATAACTGTATAGAAATATTAAGAAAAAATTATTTTTATGAAACAAAATTAAAGTTTTATAAATTCAAATACAAAATCTTATTACTTTTAATAGCCAAGCAATATTAAATAATTTGGGCTTTGAACAACGCAACAAGCAACTGTGCCTCCATAGTCATAGTGTGTGCTTTAAGCGTATTCATTAAACTTTCATAGATTTTGCATAGCTTAACTGAGATTATAGAAACCGTGCATTGATTGTTATTTTTGTGATTACTTAGCAAATACCGATATTTGGCGCTATTTTTGTTCATACTGGGTTGCCCACAAATTGCGCTGAGTTTTAAAAAAATCTTAACCAAAATTTTTTTTTTTTTTTTTTTTGATAAACAAAATTATTGTAAATAACAGTTTTATTTGTAATTAAAAATTTTAAAAAGAGTTTTTGTTAAAGTGAGTTAATGTAATTTCTAAAAAATTCAAATAAGAAAGCCGGGTGAATAAAAATGAGCAATTGCTAATACTCGGTAATTGGTCAGTTTTACGTAAATAAAAACTTTAGCTAATTTGCTTAAGTTTTTATTCACGTAAAACTGAACAGTTACTGAATAAATTGTTTAACTTTACGTGAATAAAAATTAGAGAAAAACTGCTAACGTTTTTCTTCATGTAAAGCTGACTAGTTACTGATTAAAAGCAATTGCTCATTTTTATTCACCCAGTCTAGAGATTATTACTAATGGATATTTTTAACAGCTTTATTAAACAACAGCAAAAACTTTATAAAGTTCAGCTATTAAAACTGGATAAATAATTTTCAGCTACTCTTAAATTATTTAGTAACTTTATCATTTAGGAAGATCCTAGAAGTACAAAAACCATATTTTTTTAGAACGTACGATTATTACTTAATACAACTTTAAGCATAAAAAAATATGTTGTTGCACAGTGGGCCAGATTTTTTTTCCGTGGCCAAAAGTCCCGAAAAAGTCAAATCTTCTAAACTTTTATTTTATTTTATTATTGAAACAAAGGTGCTTTACTCCATTCCAAAATGTATCCGTTTAATTACTAGAGATGAAGGCAAGCTTGCTAGAACCATTCATAATGGCTTTATAATTGTCAAATTTGTGCATTTTTTTTCAAAAATACTTATCCTCAAAATTTATATAACTTTTTTCAATTAAAAAAGCTTTGGACTATTTTTATTTAAATAAACATATTAACTTAGCGCTTATAAAAAGTATAATGTTTTAGTTATATATTTGTATTTAATTTATTCATATTATGTCTTAGAAATGTTGGTATTTTAAAGATGTTTTTCTAAATTTCCTCGTCTTCCTTTTGCTAAATGTCACTCGAAGATCGTTTGACTTTCTAATTTTTGCATTTACATAACGGCAGTTATTGTTTAAAAAAAAAAAAGCTGCGACCATGTATTCTTTATTATATATTTTTTAGTTCAAAATCGACGACTTTTTTTGCCTTTATAATAAGACCGATTTAAAGTTAAGATACTTGTTCAAGAAAAATAGTTTTTTTTTTTAACTTTATTAAACACATCGAACCGTTATTATTTAAAATAAAATTTATTTTAATATTTTAATGTTTTTAAAAAGGGAAAAAAAAAAGAAAATCATTTCACTATAAATGCATAAAAATCGAATATTTAATTATTCGATTCCAACGAAATGCCGCTCTCTTGAAATTGGAATTAATGATATTTAGGAAGTATAATGGTTGTTTAATACTATTAAATAAAACCATCTGCGACAAGCTATAACTTAGACTTAAAATCGATTTTGAAATTTCAAGTATATGACTAATTTAATTCTTACTTTACAATGCATGAAAAAATTTATTTCTCTGGAAATTTGATGTTTATATGATATTATATGTTTATATATATATATAATTTTTATTTGCAATCACTCCCAACAAGGCTGCAAGCAAACACTATAAAGTTGGGAGTTACTAGGAAAAAAAAAGAACAGAGTTTTAGAGCAAGGAAACGGTTGACAGAAGATTTGAAAAGTTGAAGGTTGTATGAGTCAGGAACACATAAAGATGGGAGAGAGTTCCAAAGGATTGAAGTGCGGGGAAAAAAACTAGATGAATAAAGGTTTTTAGAGCATGCAGGGACAGATACAGTAAACGAATGAGACTTAGCTGAATGACGAGTAAAACGAGAATGAGTTTTAGTTGATGGAACTAGATGATAAGTCCTTTAAGCAGTGACCATGATAGTATTTGTAGAAAAGAGAAAGAGATGCAACTTTACGACAATGGGAAAGAGGTTCAAGCTTAGCAGATAGTCCAGGACCAACAACATTAACAAATCGTTTTTGGACCTTGTCAGGAAGAAAAAGTGAATCGTTAGAAGAACCAGCCCAAATATGACAACAGTATTCCATACAGGGACGAATAAGAGATTTGTAGAGGTAGAGAATGGAATCAGAAGTAAGGAAATGGCGAGCACGATAAAGAGAAGCAACCTTAGCAGAAGCTAATTTAGCAATCGATTGTATATATGGTTTCCATGAAAGGTCAGTAGTAATCGATAATCCAAGAAGACGTAAAGAGGACGACTCAGTAAGAGGATTGCCATTCATTAATATAGGAATGTTGACCATACTACGGTAGTTGTTTGCAGTAAGCAATTGGGTTTTTTTAGAGTTGAAATTCACAAGCCACTGTGAACCTCAATCTATTACTGAAGTGAGATCGGATTCAAGATCAGCTGCTTGTTCTACGCGATCGAAAAGAGAAGACTTTTTGTCAAGACAGGAGTATAAAGTTTAGTCATCAGCAAAAAGAGCTACTTTAGATGAAAGGTTGTCAGGAAGATCGTTTATGTAGATAAGAAACAAAACAGGGCCCAGGATGGAACCTTGGGGAACCCCAGAGGTTACTGGAAATAAAGAAGAGTGTTGGCCTTCAAGGATGACTTTAATAAACCGGTTAGAAAGAAATGATTTGATAATCTCAAAAACTTTCCCAGAAATACCATATGAAGCATACTTATGGAGAAGACCAGCATGCCAAACTTTGTCGAAAGCTTTAGTTATGTCGAGAGCATTAGCCCTAGCATCACCGCCTCCATCTAATGCACGATAAAATCTTTCAGTACAGCAGTTAGCAAGTCTGCCGTAGAGCGAGAGGATCGAAAACCGTATTGATTGTCTGACAGTTGTTTATTTGACTCAAGATGAGATGTGAGGAATTTGTTGATCAAAGACTCAAAGACCTTGCTAATAACAGAAAGAAGACTGATCGGACGATAATTGGAAGGGTCAGAATTTTCTCCAGAGTTTTTGAATATTGGAACCACAGATGCCATTTTCCAACAAGCAGGAAAACAAGACTCAGTCAAACACTTGTTAAATAGTTTAGAGAGAATTGAAGAAAGTTCTGGAGAACAATTCTGCCAGACTGTGACAGGAATGTTGTCTGGACCACAAGCTGTAGACGAGTTTAATTGAGATATGACTTTAGCAACAGAAGCCGGTGTGATTTGAATATCTAACAACCTGTTTGACTGGAATGGAAGGAAAAGAATGTCCATAAGATTCAATAGTGGAATTAGAAGAAAAGTTCTTTGCAAATAGTTCTGCCTTATCCTTGGGAGAGGTAATAAGATCAGTCCCATGAATGAGAGATGGAATGTTAGATCTACCCTTGTTGACAATGTTGTTGAAGATTTTCCAAAAGTCTTTAGAGCCTAACTTCTGTGATAAGATTCGAGATTTAGTGAACTGAGAATAATGGAGTTTAGCATCAGAAAGCACCTTTTTACATCGATTTCTTGCAATAATAATCAGCCGTTTGTTCTCAAGAGAGTTGTTCTTTTGAAAAAGATGAAAAAAATGATTACGATTGGATATAGCAGTTGCACAAGAAGGAGAAAACCATGAAGTAGAATGAGGCTTGACTTGAAACCGACGCGAAGGAATAAAAGCTTCCATTCCAGCCTGAATCCAGGAGGTTATGTAGGAGGCGCAATTGTCAGCTGAGAGAGAAAAAACATCAGCCCAAGGACCATCACGAAGAAAATCACGAAAGGAATCCCATTCAGCTTTAGGGTAGTAGTAGGTGGTGCGATGATAAAGTGAGCCCAAAAAAGAAGTACGAGAAGAAAGAATTGTAGAGATCATTGCATGGTCAGAACCACCTTAGGGAGAAAAGAAAGAAACTGAACATAAGCTAGAATCAGAGACAAGACATAAGTCAAGGAGTGAAGGTAAATGATTAGGGTTGTTAGGAAAACGAGTCACAAAGTTAACTATCGGATTAAGAGATTGAGAAACGCAGAAGTTAAAGGCTTTAGTGCCAGCAGGATCAGTGGTGTTAGAGCCAAGCCATTCAGTGTGATGGGCATTAAAATCACCAACAACAACAATATTGGCAGAGGGGTAAAGAGAGATGGTATGGTCAATTTGATCAGAGATAACATCTAAGAGAGTGCAATCATGGGAAAAAGGAGAACGATAAAGAACACAGAGAAAGGTGATAGAGTGAATAGGTGCTAGGCGATAGCACATAAAAGAATGGTCAAAGAATTCGAACCTGATTTCACGACAAATAGAAGAATTAATGCGTATGTATACCTCTAAACCTAGCATGTGACTATTGGAGTCTTTACGAATCAAAGAATAGTACCCATCAACACTGACATCTGAAGAAGGAATTGCAGAATTTAAATTTGTTTCACTGAGTGCAAGCAAGTCTGGTAAATTTTGCAGGAGGTTAGACTCAACTGATAGAAAGTTGCTTCGTACACCGCGAATATTTGTAAAAGATATATTAAAATATTTAGGTGGTGGGGATGGTTTTTTAGGTTTTAAATTTTTGGTTATTTTGGTCATGATTTGGGTTTAATGAGAACTTGACTCATTCATAGATAGAGCACAGCCTCCTTCTCAATGCGCTATGCAGTTGTCTCAGTCCTGTTTATGAACCCTAAGCCGTGACATAGGGCTCCTTATGTGGCCTTGATAATGCACACCAAAAGCATTAACAGGGACACCATCCATGCGCAACATGGCACTGTTAATACTCTGATATTTTGCAGCTGGTGATGGAATCAGCAACTCTGAGAGCTACCACAGAGTTCGGGAAACCTTACAACCAGCCGGCCTCAGAACCATTAAACTGAGTTTCAGAGCTGTACCCTCATATGGAGATAACAGGAAGAGTTGCATAGCCATTATCAAGGAGGCATAAGCAAAATTCTATGAGTAGAGTCAAGGAGATCCAGCATTCATCATCTTAGGCAGGAAACAATGTAACACAGGTTACATCTACGCCAGCCTAATAGATGAAGAAGGGGTTCGAGGCTGGTTAGCAGAATTTTTCTGCTTACCCCTAACATCTTTGCCTAGGAGGCCTTCTACATGACAGTAGCTGGATGCAGTTAACATCTGTCCAAGATGAGTATTTTTATCGAGACATCATCTCTAGTCTTTACTCAACCAAGAGCCCCAAGGAAGGGAAATTTTTAGTAGGAGTTTATTTCTCCTAGCCTTTGCCTAAGAAGAGCACACTCTGCAAGGCAGCAGGGCTTGTGGCAGGTGGTACTGGGTTACGTGATACCAGTAGCAAGATTGGTCTCGATTGTTCTGACCTGACCTGGAGTAGTTAAAAGGAGTTACTTCCTGCAACAGTACTTTGAGAAAACCAGGCATGATATTTTGGAAGTGCATTAGGAAAACACTGCATCTAACAAAATACAGGAGTCTAAGGTGAGTGTAGGTTTTGTAGTTGGAGTAAGTAGTTAGTTACTGAGCTCACGCTGCATTAGAGTATGAGCAGTACACAAACAAACATAAATCAACTTACGGGTGAGTCAACGCCGCGCCAGAGGTTCAGACAGAACACAAACATACATAAAAAACATAAAGTAACTTACGGGTGAGCCAACACCGCGCCAGAGGTTTAGACAGAACACAAACGTACATAAAAAAACATAAAAAACATAAACATAAAGTAACTTACGGGTGAGCGAACACCGCGCCAGAGGTTCAGACAGAACACAGACATACATAAAGAACATAAAGTAACTTACGGGTGAGCCAACACCGCGCCAGAGGTTCAGACAGAATACAAACGTACATAAAAAAACATAAAAAACATAAACATAAAGTAACTTACGGGTGAGCGAACACCGCGGCAGAGGTTTAGACACAACACAAACATACATATAACGTAGATTACAGGTGAGCTAATACAGTAACTAAGGCACCTCCAACTATATGAAAAAAAAATAATAATAAAAATAAAATTACTATAGGCATGACTGATATTAGATAGTACTGATGACAGGAAGAACACTCCTTCCAGCCTTTGCTTAGAAAGCAAATCCTGCAAGGCAGCAGAACATGGAACAGGTTGCACTGGGTTACATGTTACCAGTAGCAGGATGATCATGAAGACCATACTCCTGACCTGACCTGACCTGACCTGATATGAAAACTAGTTAGTTGATAATTATCTCCACAGTATTTCAATATCTTTGTTCTTTAAAACCGAAAAACAATTATAATTTACGAACTGACAACAATCTTAATGCTCCTTTTTGCAAAACTAAATACGACGAATTTTGTATGTCCTATCGTGGACCTCTTCTTTGGAACAAAATAGTTTTACCTAATTTTGACTTTTCAATTAAAATAAACTACTCCTCATTCAAAACCAAAATTAAAGAAATTATCTTTTCAATTGAAAACATCTTTACCTAATTTTGAGTTTTTATCAATTTATTGCTGATATATTATACTTTATTGTATTATGTTTTACTATTTACGAATATTTCCATGAGTTCTTTGCAAACTTATGTATTTAATGGTTTGTATTGTATTACTTTTTATTACTGTGTTTTGTTAAACTTCATATTATTTTTGTTATTATACGAATTTTTATAACTTCATTATATTTTTACGTATTTATATTACATTATACTCGATACTAAAAAGCATTGTAAAGGGCTTCATGATAAGATCCTCATGATCTTCTAGAAGTCCTGCCGCTAAATTTGTAATATGTTAAAATTTGTATTATTAATAAAATTATTTGGCAAAAAAAAAAAAAAAAAAAAAAAAAAAAAAAAAAAAAAAAAACTTGCAGCGATTTGATTGCAATTATGTTCCGAAAGTAATAAAATTATTTACATAAGTTTACACTAAATTATAGATATTTAAATTTTCTCTTGAAGTAGCATTATTAAAACTCTTATCTTATAAATAATCAAGTTATCTTTTTAAAATGTTTAATAACATAACTCGGCTTGAAGTATTTGAAAAAATTAAAGACACCATTTCATCACAACTTACTTCAAGACAAATCGTAGATCAGTATAATAGTATGCTCATAAACGAATTAAACATACCCATCAATTTAAATGATGATTTTACTTGTTTTGAAAAAGCTCTTCTCGAATTTGAATGCAAATGCCAATCAAAATTTAGCAAAAAATATTTTCGAAATAAGAGCAAACTTTTAAGTGGCGAATCATTTTTGCTTGATAATAAAATTTTGTTTTTAATTAATCAGCAACCTAGCGAACAATCATCGCAAACTGTAGATTTAAATGTTTCTTGTTTAAATGAACAGTCATTTCGAAAATCATGTCAGAAATACAAAGATATGTCCTACCGAAGTAAACGTCGGCACACATCCATATTGTTAGTAAATCATGATCATGATAAAATCTTACAAGCAGATGAAATAGGGTAAAAAAAAAAAGCGATATAGTTTGCTGTATGTATTAAAAGAATGTTTATCAAATACAGATTTGGTAAATCAATCAAAATGTTTTATTCAGGACAAAAACAAGCAAATTGTACCTAATACGCCACTAGAGGGATTAGCATTAATAACAGCTATGAATTTATCGAAGACGCAATATCAAGCTATGCAAAACAACTCAATTAAGTGTAATGCAAATACATATCCTACATATAACAACATTCGCAACGAAAAAAAAAGTGTTACTCTGATAGTATTTATATAGCTGAAAATGGAATAAAAGGCGAAGTTCCACTGAAAGAATTCTTATACCATACAGTGCATTGAATGCTGCAATTAACTACTGTTAAAAACAGAATATCTTGAATTGATTCCATTGGATCCTGTTTAGGAATGACTTTGAATTGTAAATGGGGCTTCCACGGTGCAAGTAGCCAAAAACAGTATAAACAAAGATTTTCCGTCCAAATAAACAACAATGATGAATGCAATGTTTTAATGTCTGATTAAAGCTTAATGTCTGAGTGCAATGATTATTGATGTAGAAGTAAAAGAACCAGAAGCTGAAAAGAATTTTGTAATTGAAGTAAGATTTAATCTTCAACTTACAACGATTGATGGAAAAGCAGAAAATAAATTAGCTCAAATTAGTAATATTTGCAAATGTACTCATAGATCAATGAACAACTTAGATAAAGCTCTGATCCGTTCATCAGATTCACAAAGCTTAGAGTTTGGGTTATTGTCATTATATACATGGATTAGATGTTTTGAGTGTACTCTACATATAAGTTATAGGCTTGATGTTAAAGAATGGCAAATACGTCGACCTGAAAACATAAAATTAGCAGCTGTAAAAAAAAAGTTTGTTCAGCGTGAGTTTGCACAATTGGCCTTATTGTTGACATGTCTCTTCAAGGCGGATCTGCGACATCAAATGATGACAATACTGCTCGCCGTGCCTTTTGTCAGCAAGCAGAGTTTTCGCGAATAAGAGGAGTCAAGAATTTTTTAATATACAGGCTATATATTAATCTATCTGTCATTAAATTTGAATTAAAAAATTAACACAGCCAAATATGAAACATATTGTTCAGAAACAGCAAATATTTTTGTTCGAGAGTACTAATGGTTTTACATTCCAGCCTCAGTACACAAACTATTCATTCATAGTAGTCTGACAATATCGAGAATTATGCTATCAAATGGAATGTCCTCTGAAGAAGCAATTGAAGCTTGGAATAAAGATAATAAAAATATTTGTATACAACACACTCGTAAATTTGATCGAAAAGCTACAATGACGGACAAATTCAATTATTTAATGCTTGCGAGAAAACCAATTCTTTCCTCTCTAAACTATAAAAATGTAAAAATAAAATATGATTCTAGATGGAGACTCATTCGATCTTCTTTTTCAAGAAAATGAAAATAAAAACACAAATGATGCTAATGACAATATTTATGAGAATGGAGAATATAATGAGTTGGATTATGATGATGACTTTGATGATAAAAATGAGGAACTAAAGCCAATAAACATAAATGAAATAATAAATTTAAATGAGCACAATGATATTATTGAATCATCTGAAAATGAAAACACTGATTTACCATTTTATTACTATAATGACTTTGAATACACTGACTAAGATTTTATTTATATTATTTTTACCATTTGATTTATGTGAAATTATTATGTGCACTAATTTGTAAAATAAAAATAAATATATAACCTTGAGCAATAAAAAAGAAGTTCTAAGTTTTAAATGATTATTTAATATTACCAATATATAATATAGTTAATGTTGTTCACTATGAGAACAACATTAACTATGTTATATATTGGTCATTAACTATATTATATAATTCAATATGAAGGATGTTAATGGCTTTAAATATACTTTTTTTAAATATTTAAATTTTTTTTGTTTAAATATTTTTAAATCCTTACAGTATATGCAAGTGTTTAATTTCACTTATCTTACAGTGCCTACGTTATTTTTTTATGATTAAGGCATTTTAAAGATTTTGACGTTACAATTATTTATTCAATTCGCTGAAATTATTAACTAATAAGTCTTCAATATCATAAAAACTTCAAATTTCTAGACAAATAAAATTTTTTACGTCACAATGCATTGTAAAGTAAAAATTAAATTAGTCTAAAATCATGAAATTTCAAAAAGAATTTTAAGTTTAAAATATAGCTAGTGGCAGCTAATTTTATTTAATAGTATTAAACAACCGTTATACTTAGTTAATATCAATAATATTATATATAAATATATATATATATATATATATATATATATATATATATATATATATATATATATATATATATATATATATGTATGTATATATATACATATATATATATATATATATATATATATATATATATATATATATATATATATACATATATATATATATGTATATATATATATATATATATATATATATATATATATATATATATATATATATATATATATATATATATATATATATATATATATATATATATATATATATATATATATATATATATATATATATATGTATGTATGTATATATATATATACATATATATATATATATATATATATATATATATATATATATATATATATATATATATATATATATATATATATATATATATATATATATATATATATATATATATATATATATAACTTAAAAAATTAAAAAATAATATAAACCCAGGCAGCGCATGACTCCGGGCCAAAACTCTGACAAACCATCGCACGCCGTTGCGACTATATTAGTAACGGGCCATTGTTGGCGCGAGTCTGGCAAGCAATTCAAGCAACTTTTTATGTACGTTAAGTAATCGCAAAAAGTTGCAGCGGCGTGCTACGAAATGCCAGAACTCTGGCTAATTGTCGTAAGCCACAACGACGGCATTTGATTTCGGGCCAGCACCGGCACCGGCCCGATTGCGGTGAATACAGAGTTTTGGCCGAAAGTTGTTTTGCAATAATTGCTATTATTTCAATATTTTGCATTTGGGATAATACTAATCCGCGGAATATTTTGTCGTTTTTTGTCGTTAAATTTAATGTAAACCCGCAATTAATGCTATTAAATAAAATAATAATAAACGTCCAAATCTAATTCTAATACAAAGCATAACTTAAAAAAAGATAACGTTTTTTAAGTTATAAATCTTTCTTAAGATAAGTTAAAAATATTTCTTACTTCTATATTTGTCCATGCCAGCCCAGTGGGCATCTCGACGTCGAACAAACGTCGAGCGACGTCGGATCTCGACGTTGGGTTTGTGTTGGAAATGGAGATGTTATTTGACGTCGGATAAACTGACATCGTGCGACGTATGCATTCCGATGTTAATCCAACGTATTTTTTGTAAACTATTAAATTATGCCTTAGGCAGGAATTGATCCCCGGTCCATTATATTTTAAATTATGCGCGTTTACCACTACACCACGGGACGTATTATTTAATGTGTTTATTTAGTAATATATACTTATAGCTATTTGAGAATTATTACTTTGATAAGAAGTAATTTTGTTTTAATATTACATAAATATTAAAACAAACGGTTATATTTTATAAAAAATGTATACTCAAAAATGCTAACAGTTAAAAAACTTTGCTAGTGCATCATACAAAAACTCATAATGTTTTATCAACCATTATTTAAACTAGCTTCCATTAATAAGAAACAAATTTGATACTCGTTTTTATTAAAGATGCGCAATTGCACACAAAACACTGGGTTTGTTTGGGTTAATTTTCATCAGCGATGTCTTACGATGTTATTCCGACGTCTTTAATGGACGTTGGATCGACGTCAAAAGACGTCAAGGGACATCGGATAACGTCCTTAACACGACGTTGCCCGACGTCTCTTTATTGATGTTGAAACGACATCCATATTACGACGTCTTTTTCATGTCGTCGGAATAACGTTAAAAGACATCAAAACGACTTCGAGGGATGTCGAGATATTGACGTTGCTCCGATGTCGTTTTACTGACATTGGAACAACGTTGGATTAGGATTGTTGACGTCGTTGATGAAAATCCAACGTATATCTGACGTCGGATTGACGTCGGATGCCCACTGGGAAATATTCCAATAGGTATTCTGCAAAATGGTTGCCAAAAGGCCTTTATCTTAGTATTACGTCCATCTCTTCGTATTACGTCAGTTCAATCGAAAACTCGTGCTCTAAGGTTAAGGTCTACATATTTGTGTTTTTTATGTCAGGTTGTAAAAATATTATATTTATTTTTAAGCTACACGAGTTTTCAAATTAAGAAAGCTGATCCTCCCCATCATGGCTGTAAATGATTTAACGTGCAACATAAGTGGTCTAAATGACAGAGAAAAACGCGATAATTCTTAAGGGTTTCTAAACAAATCCTCCTTCAATCTCATCCTCTTACAGGAAACACACTCTGAACCTTCTACTGTTAAACAGTAGGAAGACGAATGGACTGGCGAGTCCATTTGGAACTCCGGTACAAGTCATAACTGTTGCAGGGTGTCGATTCTCTATAAATCCAACATTTCCTTAAACGAAATAAAAAGGAATAATAACGGTAGAATATTGAACGTCATGATAAAAACTGACGAACACGAAATGCATATGCTGAATATTCATGCTCCTAATGTGCCGAAATAAAGGCGCCTATTTTTTGACGGCCTTGGAGAATCCTTGCAGGACACAGGACTACCCGTCCTGTTGGCCGGAGATTTTAACATGGTCGAAAGCCTGCCTCTCGACACAGAAGGCACTAACAATGCTAATATGACACTTACGGTATTAATGAACTCGGGGTCTTCCAAGGTAAGGATAACCTAGTTGATATTTTTTGTTTTAATTACCCAAACAAAAGAGAATTCACGTCGCAAAATCAAAAGATAAAATGTAAACTCGACAAAATCTACTGCCTGATAAAGTCGCTAAAAAAGCAGCATACACTAAAATTCTTACCAACCTTTTTTCCGAACACAAGTTCGTGTCAACAACAGTCAATTTTAGTAAAACTAGGAGAGGACCAGGATACTGGAAATTAAATTGCTCCCTATTAGAAATTAATGTACACAGGCAAAAAATTGAACTCTCAATTAGAATTTATCAAACTGAAAAACGGTCCTATGATTCTATTTTAAAATGGTGGAACGACTGCAAACTTTTTGTTAGGGCTGAATTACAATACATATCGATACAGGAAAGTGCGAAAAACACAAAACATATCGAAAGGATTGAAAACGAAATTCAACGGTAGCGACAAAACGCCAACCCGAATTTAGATAGCATCAAATAAAAACGCGATGCTCTTTTCGTGCTCCAGTTTCCCGGAGCGTTTAGTTGCACAAAGCAAAAACTAATCGAAGAAGGAGAAAAACTTTTAAAATTTTTGTATAATTTGGAAAAATTTTAACAGCGGAACAAGTCAATTACCGAAGTTCGCAAGAATGACGGCGCAATGACGAGTGAACCTGGTGAAATACTTAACTCCCTTGTTTCATATTGTAAAAAAATTTACAACAAAATGAAATTATGCAAAGACAGCCAAAAATTTCTTGTAAAATATTACTAAACGTTTGAATGATGATGAAAACCAAATTTTAAATAACCGCCTAACCGGCGCGGAACTAAAAGAAGCCCTTTTTAAATTTGAAAACGGAAAATCTCCGGACTATGACGGACTTTCAGCTGAATTTTACCAAACATTTTGGCAAATTTTAGAAAAAGATTTTGAAGAACTTGCCTACGATCTTAGGAGATCTTACTGAATGCAAAAATTGGAGGTCCACATCCTTAATCGGCGCTGATTACAAAAGAATCACAAAAGCGCTGGCCCTAAGACTTGCAAAAGTAATGTGGAAAGTTATAGAACCAAATCAAACTTGTGGAATTCCAGGTAGAACAATTTTTTCAAATTTACATTTAGCCCGCGATCTTATAGATTACGCAGAATTTAAAAATCTACCTAGTTTCATTTTATCTATAGACCAAGAAAAGGCGTTTGACAAAGTCGATCGTGCGTTTTTGCTGCAAATTCTCCAAAAATTCAATCTCGGAGAAAATTTTGTATCTTTTGTTAACACCCTATATTCAGAGGTTTTGGCATCTGCTCTGAATTGCGGTTTTTTTGTCGGTCTTCTTTCCAACGGAAAGAGGAGTCAGACAAGGTGACCCACTCTCTCTTCTGCTGTACGTCTTTGTTTCCGAAACTCTCGCTTTGGTGGTCAGAGCGGATAGTAGAACAGAGGGTTTCCCACTCCCAGGAATATCGAAACCCCTTAAATTACAGCAATATGCAGACTATTCAAATTTTTTGCCAGGGACGTAATATCTGTCCGCTACTTCTTTGAAAAAGTAAAACCTTTTGAAAAAGCAAGTGGTTCAGTGATCAATGCCTCAAAAACCAAGGGTCTTGCTCTTGGGGGTTTCGATCCTAAAATGTATCCAGAATTGGACAACATAGAGTGGAACAATAATACCGGTTTCAAAACATTGGGTGTTACTTTTTACACCAGACTGAGTATTACTACCAATTTCTACTGACTAGTAACTCTAAACAAAATAGAGAAAAAACTCAAGTTTCTGGGACTACGTACTTTGTCACTTAGGGGAAAGACTATGTTGATAAATATGCTAGCAATGTCTAAAGTGTGGTTTCTGGCAAACGTTCTGCCCGTTCCCGAATGGGTAATAGAACGTTTACACAGTGCCATTTTCAAAAATCTGTAGCAAAAGACCAAATTCAATCCGGTCAAAAGAAGACACTTTTCATACCCTTCAAAAACGAGGGTCTCGGAATTTTATCACTGAAGGAGTAAACCCTTGCCCTTCGCCTCAAAACACTCTTTCAACTGAAAGAATGCAAAGAGAATAATACTCATGATTACTACTACTTTTCAAAGTACTGGTTAGCAAGTTCACTTATAAAATTTACGAGCCAAAACCGAAGCTGGAATTTTTTAAAACAGAACAATTTTCCAAAACACTGGGACAACAAAATGTCTCAGTACTACAAAACAACAATTGAAATATTAGGCAAAACCGGGTCCTGTTTAACATTCCCCTAAAATCTACAAAAAAAAATTATTTCGAAGTGGCAAAAAATGGCAGTGATCAGGGTAATAATCAGGAATATCAGAAATATTATCACTTTAAAATATAATTATCATGTCCGTAGAAACACTGCGGACATTTTCTGTCGACATTTTTGTATTAAGAACATTTTTTGCCAAGTAGAGAATGGAAATCTGAAACTAAACTTATGAGCTAAAAATAAAACATTAGTTCATAGCAAGATCTGCATGTTTAGTAAAGATTTCCTCCTCTCTGCCGATGTTTTTCTTTTATACTACAAATTCTATTATTATTTATGATTAAAAAATCACTGCCAGCCCTTATGCTATGACATTATTTTAACATATTAAAGTTGTCTATAAAGTTCGTGTAGTAATTTTAGTGTTACCGTCCTGTAATTTTTTTTTTTTTTTAATAAAAACTTTTTTATTCAAAAGCTCTAAATTTCTTTTTAATACCCTTTGCAAATCTTTATCTTACATTAAGATTTCCTTCCGCACAACAATCCTCATTTAAAAAATAAACAAAAAACACAAAAAAATATAAAATCAAAAGTAAGAAAAATACAAAATGTAAAGATATGTCTATATAAAACGAACTGTAAAACGTATGTTATATAAAAAAAAAAAAACAGTTATATATTATAAAAAAACCTGTAAAAATTAAATATTATAATATAAAAAAGATATTTAAAATCAACTGAGATAATGTAAATTTATAAAATTTGTAAATATTTATTGTTTTGTAATAAAAAAAAAAAAAAAAAATTTTGAAAAAACACGGAAAAACATGGAAAAACACGGAAGAAACACTTAAACTTTTTTTTTCACCACTAAGTTTACAAGGTACGGCTCCTAATTTGAAAAATTTGAAGCGTTTATTATTATGGCAAAAGGTTATACAAGCGTTTTGTCGTCTTCTACATCTTCGACCTCTCAGCCCATGACACAACTTGGTATTTTTAAATCTAACTTGTCGAGCGATGACGTCAATGTTTTAGTTTGCTGACACAGTGACCTTAATTTCAGCGTTAATGATTTTTTACTCGCTTTATCTGCTAAAAACTTTTTACCAAATATCTGGGGAGTCACAAGGCACTACTCAAATCAACTCTTTGAATTCGCAGTAATAGATAATTCGGCTGTCGAGTTGTTTTTGAAGACCGAAATTGAAGTCAAAGGCTGTGTTCTACAATTTCAACAAAAGTTTGTCCAAAAAGTGCACGTCCTAGTGTAAACTATCCCTATCAGTATTTTGCGAAACGGATGTCAAAGTGCTTTCATCCTTCTCGGAATACATCTTATATCTTCTTGGAATGCATCTTACATCAAAAGTACAGGGCAAAGAGTTTTTTAACAGGAAATGTCATTATCATTATAAAAAATTGAAAAAATCCATCCGAAAACCCTCTTTCTTGCTACCAAAACGTAGATGGGCTTACTCTCAGGTACAAGCATGTGGGTCAACCTGAGAATAGTTCCCAAAAAGTGAACACAATCATTATACCAAAACTAAACGAACAAACGCAGATAAACAAAAAAAAAAGTGATTAAAGAGAAACCAATGAAAGTGTAAACATTGATGAAAACGTTTGCAAGATTGACATCAATGTCAAAAAAAAATGATGTTATTTGTACTGAAATAAAAACTTTATCAAAAACTGGTACTCATTACAAACACCGCAGTTTTTGAAACAAAAAAATACGACGTCGGAATCAAAAAAAGTCATGCATATCGAAGAAGATCAGTTACGCACAGAAATGGAACAAAGTTTTAGCGACGACGGTGCAGATGTTTTATTTATCGACGAGGAATACAAAAGTTAACCATGTGCGAAAAGGAAATTGTATTCCTTTTTTTCCAATTTTATTTTCTCTATTTTTTCCAATTTCTTTTTTTTTTATTTTCTTTTTTGTTCTTAACTTTGTTTTTTTTGTAGAACTCTTATAATTCTAAACTAAACATTACTTTTCTAGCTAAAGCTTTCTTTTTCGATCTATTTAATTATATTTTTTAATTCATATTAAAAATCTTTTATTTTACGTTTCTCATTAAAAATGAATGGCACATATTGATGGTGTTCTATCACGTGACGTTTAAACTCGCGGTCGCCATACTGTATGGCAAATAAAGTAAACAAAGTGAGCGTTTATTAGTATAACGTATTTAATTACAATTATTTAGATAACATAACTTGTAGTAGATAGATGTTTAAAGGTTATTTTTGAGTAAGTTTATGTAGAATCTAATTCTCTATCTAATGGTATAATTAATTTATTTTTGCCTAAAATAAAACTCTTTTAAACTTGTTTTCAACTCTATTAACTTGTTTTCAAAAGTGTATTATAAGTAATGTGCAAATAGGTAAACTGTACATAAAGTATTCCAAAGCATTCAAAAATAGACTATATTATTTGTGTTTTACATTTTAAAAATTTTCTGTTAAGTATTATAACACGCAAAATTCTTTTTATATATACATATATATTTTTGCCAATTGCTAACTAGCATAACTCAGATACAGTGAACACATTTTGGTTGTTTAAAGATGTTAATAAGTTTTTAAATTGTATTAATATTTTAAAATGTTATGTATTTAAATAATACGCTAAATTACTTATTAAATTGCTTTAGTATCTTAAAAGTATTTAATAATAATTAACAACAACAACAACAACAATCGGCAACAAGCGAAACCACAAACTTAGAAGAATGTGTCATTTTAAAGACAATCAACACTCGTGCAAAAACGTAAACAAGTTGCAGAGCATCCAAATGATTATAATCTCATTATAAACTTCAAATTGTTGAAAATATGTGTATCTTTTTGCTGTCATGTCAAGAATGTTTTTCATAAAACATAGACTTTTTATTGACAAATTGACGTATAAACGAAATAAAAGTATACATAGTAGACAAAATTGATTGGAAGATCTGCATTAGCTTCAAGAGAAGTAGGTAATAGACACAAATTGAACTGAAACATTTTTATGAATAAGTTGTAACATTTCAAGGACATCTATAAATAGTAATAGTAAATATGTAGTAGATCTGTAAGTATTAAAAAACTTTCAATGAATATTTGTATCCTTTCAAGCAATAATTTTTAGAAGATCTATTTTATTTCATTGATAAGCGTGCAATGAGTTTCTCAGAAGAGGTGACTCTTTGTTATTTAAAGATATTGTTAGTTGTGGGCCTTATGTACACTTTTATAAATTACCACTGAAAGTAAAGTGTGTTGGATATGTGCAGTTTTAAATTGTTTCACTGAATTCAACGATAAGTTTAAACAACTGGAACTTAATAATGGATCTCAATAATGACTTAACAACAAAACTTTTTGTTGATACTATAAACATGCTGAACGTTTTCATTAATTTGGATTTTTAATAAATCAATTTTTAAATATACCTTATAAATATGCTCAAATTGACAAAAAAATGTTGGTCTAGCACGTTTAAAATGATATACATTAAAACTTTTTTTAGAATTGTGTACTATACAAAATACAACTTCTCTAATTCAAATTTCATAGGTGAAATAAAAGTTTAAATTAAAAGATTTTTTAATAATAGAAGTTTGGTCTATTTATTTTCATTATACATTCAAAAAAAATTGTTTTAAAACGTCTTTAAAAAATATTGTTTTTTTTTCTTCATAGAAACTATAAATTTTTTTATCCCTGTTAGCAAAACTATGCCAAGTACTTGTTTTGCCAATGGTTGCTCAAGTAGAGCAGACCGTGGCAAGATGTCTTTATATAGCTTTCCCACTATTATTAGGCATCAAGATAATAAAACCCTAGAGTTGTCAGCTAAGAGGCGCTGTGAAAGGATTGCAGCAGTTAATAGACAAAAAGAACCAAACAAATTCTCGAAAGTATGCTCTACTCACTTTAATTCAGGTATGAAATTGATATAATTTTGCCATATTATGTTACTTGTAAAGATCTATATATGTAAAATGTATATGTTTTTAATATTTACGCTATATTTATTATTATTAGGTAAACCAGATGTAGTGTATGACGTCACCATCCCAGATTGGGTTCCTAGTTTATTGTTGTCTGTATCAGAAAGGCAACCACAAGATAAAGAGACAGGCACCTCCACTCTCCCCAAAACTTCAAAAGTTTCAAGGTACGTGCTTTACAAGTAAGTGGACTAAAATGATATTGCGTATCTATAGTGAAGCATTACATTGTTATTATAAAAAATAACACAATCAATTTCAAAAATATTTTATATTAACTTAAAGTAAATAAAGTAACGCTTTCAACGAAATGGTAGTCCACAGTCTATTTGACAACTTTTTTGTAGACAGTTTAACTTCAATATTGACATCCCTTAACTCACAGGCTTTTGCCTTTTTCAGATATTCTTGTGCGCAAAATAGAGCTTAAAAAAAAGTATGCTGCCGCAGAGGATCTCCTACATTTTGCTGATGGAGCTGCCAGTGAAACAACAAGCAAGATTTTAATCAGCGATCCAATTGCAAAGCGTAAATTATGCACTTTTTTGTTTAAAGGTCTTGTTAATAAAAAGCAGAGTAATGAAATCGAATTCCTTACGATTGATGATAGTCTCTCAGCGCAAAATAATGAAAGCGAAATCCTGACGAAAGATTATGGACGAGTTCTAAGTGAGAATATTAAGTTGAAGGCAAAGCTCTTGTCGCTTCAATTAGCAATTTAGAGTTTTTTACCGATGATAAGAAAGTTCTGTATTACGCAGGCTTGCCCTGTAGCAAAGTGTTATTGGCTGTGTTTCAGCATGTCGATGCATATACTTCATTAACAGCGCTTTTGAGACTATCTAAGTTTCAAAAAGTGATTCTTGTGCTAATGAAGCTGCGTCTTGGAACCCCATTGCAAGACTTAGCATTTCGGTTTGACATTTCCTATTCCGTTGCGTCAAAAACTTTCAAGAAAATTTTGCGCATATAATATGTTCGTATGAAACCTCTAATTTTTCTGGAGAGAAAGAAAAGAGTTGCAAAAATCCATGCCATTATCGTTTAGACAACACTTTTGACTTAAGATAGCTGTCATCATAGACTGTTTTGAAATTTTTATTGAAAAACCCTCAAATCTTATGGCCAGAGCACAGACATAGAGCAACTATAAAAGTCATAACACTGTTAAATATTTAATTGGCATTGTTCCACAAGACGTTATTTCTTAAATTTCCAAGGGATGGGATGGGAGAGCTAGTGATAAACATATTACAGAACAATGTGGGCTCCTTGAGAAACTCAAGCCTGGGGATGTTGTGCTTGCTGACTGAGGTTTTAACATAGCCGATTCTGTTGGTCTTACGTGTGCTAAGGATAAAATTTCAGCCTTTATAAGAGGAAAAAAGCAGCTATCAGCTGTTGAAATCAAAAATACTAGAAAAATAACTCATTTGAGGGTCAATGTGGGAAGAAAGATTGGACTAGCAAGAAACAAATACGCTATATTAAAGAAAATTTTTCCAGTTGACTTTTTAGTGTGCAAGGCAGACAATATAACAACTGTTGACAAAATTGTTACAGTGAGTTGCGCACTTACCAATTACTGCAAATCAATTGTACCTTTTGATTAATACGGAAATTATGTAAAACCATTTAAATATGTTAGTAAACTATATTATATTGTTTTAAAATATAACAAGGATGACATTAAAATATAAATATATATATATATATATATATATTTTTATGTTTGTTTAATCTTTTATGATTGACTTACTTTTAGCTGACATAAATGTCTTTTTATACTGTGGCAAAACACGACACTCAGGGCAACACCATGCTCCCTGAGGTAAAGAGTTAATTTTTTAATTATCGTTAGGCGTTCGACATAAACAAAATAACTCGATGTTGCAATCAGAGTCCATTGAAGCGGAAATAGAGGCTACACCTACTGATGTAGTAGAAATAGCATCTTCAACTACTAGTGTACTAGAAATAGTTGCTTCACCGACTGACGTACTAAAAATATCTGGTTCAACTACTAATGTATCGGGAATATATAGAATATATAGGAAAAGCCGCTTCAACTTCTAATGCAGTAGTACTCACTTTTTCGAGTAAGGAAGGTTGTGCTTTTGAATGAATGGCTTCGACTATTTCTGGTAGAATCGCCTTTTCAAAGAATAGTTGCGATTTAAGCAAAATTTCATTCGAGAAGACCTTTAAATCAGTTTCATTTACTTTAAAAGTATAAATAAATACATAAAATAAAATTTATAAATTAAATTAAACCTCAATGGGCGTTTTATTTCTAATACTCTTTTGCCACAGCAATTACAAGATACCAATGAATCTGAAGTTGCTCCTAAATATGAGTTGTAGTGGTCAATATGTAGGCCACTTTTATAAATTTTTAATCCAGTGTGCTTATCTTTGATTAAGTTAGTATAGCAGTCTAGAGCACCTGTTTCGTGCTGACAACCCCAGTCTGTTGCGGCTGTTTTAAACTTAATGAAGGATAACATATAGATTTTATAGCTGTTTTAGAGTAATAAAGGATGACATATAGATTTTACAGTGTTTATTGATGGTTTTAAGGGCGAAGTAATGCATGTTTCTTTATATTTACAGAAGTTATTCTGCCTGCGCGGAATCTAAACCACACACGGCTCGTAGCTTGACTTCTTGTCTGCTCTTCTACAAGTTGAAACGCTTTTTTAGTTGTGAGCAGAGTGTCACTATATAGAATTTGAGTAAACAGTCATCTATTTCCTCAAGTGTTGCTGATGTGCCTTGGTCTTTTTCTAGATCTTCACAAACCCAGGGGTACAAGGAAGATAAAAACCTAGGAACGTATGATTCAACAAAGTTAGGTACAATTGATAGTATACTTGGTTAAGCGCTAGTGTCATGCAATTTTTGAAAAATGATGTTCATTTCAATAGCGTTGGGAGGTTCTACAAAAGGAAGAGGCTGCAAATAATATTGTCTCACAGGTGTCTAGGATAAAATTTTATCAAAATTTCTTTTTATCGTTGCTGCCGATGTAAAATCAATATTTTGTATTCTAGAATATTTTAATTCCTTCACATTTTATGGTAGCATCCAGTATGCCGTTTTTTCGGTAACAGTTCGGCTATTTTCTAAGCGCACAGAAGCATCCATTTCAAAAAGCGTGGCACTGACATGAATACATGTTTCAGCTAAACCTGCCATACAGTTAAAGTGTGCAGCTAAAATGTTTCCACTCTTTTCAGAAATAAACCAAGGTTGTAGTGGTGGTCTATTAATACTCTGAGAGTGTCTCACCTGAACAATGAATGATATATATACAATATATATATATATATATATATATATATATATATATATATATATATATATATATATATATACATATATATATATATATATGTATATATATATATATATATATATATATATATATATATATATATATATATATATATATATATATATATATATTTGTATATATATTTATGTATATATATTTATGTATATATATATATATATATATATATATATATATATATATATATATATATATATATATATATATACATATATATATATATATATATATATATATATATATATATATATATATATATATATATATATATATATATATATATATATTTATGTATATATATATATATATATATATATATATATATATAAATTATTTCAGGAACAAATATGGAACCTTAAAGTGACTTGAAATAAATAGGGTAGGCCTTCAAGAATAACTTCACCACTGTAGTTAGAAAGAAGTAATTTAGTTACCTCAAAACCTTTTCATAGAAAATTATAAGAAACTAATAACAAAATAAAAAAGAATTGTAGGATACATGGAGAGGTTAAAGTGTTTTCAAGAGATTTGAAAAATTGGAACCACGTATATAGCACTTTTTTAAAGTTTAGCAAAAATTCTAGATAGTTCTGGAGAACACTTTTTCAAGACTATGATGGAAAGCTTGTCTGAAGCACACATTGTAGTTTAATTGAGAACTAGTTTTAGTGTTGGAAGCTAGAGTAATTTCGCTGTCTAACAATTGATTAATTTAAAGTTTAGCAAAAGTATTTTACTGTCAGGAAGAGTATGGCCGTTATATTCCAGAGTCAAACGTTATTTGTCAAAAGAGAAAATGATCAGATGGATGTGTGGTGTGAATCTAACAAGATATAAAAAATAGGCATACTCTTAGACAGATTAGAAAAAACGTTGTATCAAACAACCTTTTTTTTAGAAAAAGTTAAAGTAATTCAGGTATTAACATGTAGAGTGGTAGCAGCTTTAGTTTAAAATGGTTGTGGTAGAAGTAAGAAAATTTGAAGATTGTGCCTTACATAGTGCCATAATAAAGATGATGATGATTATCATGATGACGATCAACAACATCAACATAATTTTTATTATCATTGTCAAGCTTTCCACTTTTATGCTGTTGATGATAATGATGATGATGATGATGATGATGATGATGATGATGATGATGATGATGATGATGATGATGATGATGATGATGATGATGATGATGATGATGATGATGATAATGCTGAGGGTGATAATGATAATGATGATGATGGTGATGATGATGGTTATGATGATTATGATGATCATGCTGATTACAATGATGTTCATATATGCATATATATACAAAATATAGCATGAATTTTAAATTTCAAAAATATACTTTAGGATGTATAAATGTTTATGCAGCCTAGTCTCAAACCAGGCCCTAGCCCCGGCTAAATTTTATCAAACCCGGCCCCGGCCCCAGTCAGATATCAACCCAGTTGTTTACTCCAAAACATTTCAAGAATATAAAACGTCGTTTTATTTTTAAAAACAATTACTTATTTTATATATATTATATAAAATAAGTATTTTATATAATATGTAATTGTATAAAAATGTTTTTATACAATTACTTATATATATATATATATATATATATATATATATATATATATATATATATATATATATATATATATATATATATATATATATATATATATATATATATATATATATATATATATATATATATATATATATATATATATATATATATATATATATATATATACATATATATATATATATATATATATATATATATATATATATATATATATATATATATATATATATATATATATATATATATATATATATTTTGATTTAGATTCTGTATCTCAATGATATCCTGGCTTATCGATACGATATCCTGTATATCCATTCACACACATAAATTTTACTCACACACGTAAATCCTGTAAATTTACTCACACTTATAAATCTTAAAAAAGATGTTTATATTTTTATCTATAATTTGTAAATTTTATATAAATAAAAATGTATATTTTTTATGTTTTTCATTTTATATTACTATTTGTATTAAAAATCGACTTTCGAAATATTGTAAGCGCAGAGTTCAACATACAATTTTGTTTTATTTTCAAATTCAATATTCATTTGAGCCAAGTTTAATCACGTTTTATAATATTTTGTGATATTTTCTCCAGCGCATTTGAGCGTTGATAAAATGTTATATTTCAAGCTTTACTCGACGTCTTTGAGTCACGTTAAATCGACGTTTTACTACCAACGTTACAAATCCTTGCAAAATCAACTGCTTTAACAACGTTAAAATAACGCTTTTCAAGTAACGTTTTTTCAACGTTACGTTGCGACGCCTATGCAACGCTTTTAAAGTAACGCTTTTTCAACTTTTAGTTGCGACATTTTTGTAACGTCTTTTAGTAACGTTTTTCCAACCTTACGCTACAACGTTTAATCAACGTCTTTTTAACAACGTTACATATCTTTGCAAAATCGATTACTTTGTCAACGTTTCCGCAACATCTTTTGCGACCGGTTTTCAACGTTAATTAGATTTATTTTTCTACTAAATGTATTTCATTTGATAGCTCAGTAGTTAAGTGCGCTGTCATCAGTTTTGTTTTAGGGGGTTAAAGACTATTCTTCAGCATATTAAATTTTGACATTTTTTTTATAACGCCTATATACTTATAACTAAAAAATAATAATTTAGCAAAAAATATTTCTAAAATTTAAAATAAAATTATAAAGTTTTCTCATTTTATAGATATATTAGCAGTTATGACCCGTAAAACACGGGTCTTGGTAATTTTATTCCACATCGCTTACTTCAATACTTTGTAGTGATCTGTAAAAAAGAAGCTATATACATGTAGAAAAAACTATTATTGTTGTTTCCTTTTTAAATCAATGAAAAGTAAAACTTTTTATTATAATTAACCTTATTAAACTTTAAATGTTACGGTAACGTTACGTTGCGTAAACCGCCAATTGGATACCTGTGTAAATACCTTGCAACATGTAAAAAGTTTCACCTGACCGGACCCGTAAAAACACGGGTCTTTGTAAGTCTATTCCACGCTGACTTTTTCTATTCATTTTCTTTATGTGTATACCTTAATTTTCCTACCCAGTAAAATACAGGTTTTAACCAAAGCGATAATTTCTATGCTAATTTATTCCACACAAATCATCTTAACTTTCATATTATTTGGTAAAATAAAATATGTTAAAAAAAAATTAACATGCGCATATTTACCATATACGAACCTTATTAGAGTATCTTTTTAATAATTATTTATTTGCCAGAATATGTACAAGGTAAATTTACATTAAATATATTACCGGCAGGACTTCTAGAAGATCACAGGATCTTATCATGAAGCCCTTTAAAATCTATATAACAAAAAAAAATACAATATTCTAATATTCTTTACAGTCTATATAATAAACAAAATAAAGTATAAATCAAAATAAATAAAAAAAACAACTTATATACTAAAAATAGATATAAATATTTTGTGTTGAAAAGATAATTTCTTTTAATTTTTGTTTAAAAGAAGAATAAGACCATTTAAAAGAAAAATCGAAATTAGGTAAAATTATTTTATTCCAAAGAGGAGGACCACGATAAGAAATACAAAACTGGTCAAATTTAGTTTGGCAAAATGGCTCTTTGATACTTTTACTGGCACGAAGATTATATTTGTTTTTTGGTTTCAAATTATAAAGATATATAAATACAATAGGTGATATATTTTCTTAACATTTAAACATAAAATATTCAAAACATTTATTTCGTAAATATTCAAAACTTTCCTTTCTTTAAGAAGTGGTGTTGAGCTTGAAAAACGATTCGCAAAACTAGTTGTGCGAGCTGCGTGTTTTTGATGTCGATAAAGAGATTTAAATTTGGTTTTGTGAGCGCTTCCCTATATTAAATTTGCATAGTTTAAATGGCAATGAATTAGTGAATAATATAGTTGTGTTAATTGATGTTTATTTAATATGTCTAACTTTATATAGAACTCCAATGCTTTTAGCAATTTTCATTGAAATATTATCAATTTGTTGCCGCTAAGATAAGTTTTCATCTATTATAACTCCTAAGAATTTTGTATTTTTTTCTCTTTTTATTACTGTACGTCAATATATAAGTCAGGCGAGATGTTTTGAATTTTCTTTTTTTTAGAAGTTGGACGAAAAAGTATCCATTTTATTTTATCGATATTTAAAGACAACCTATTTTTTTGGAACCAATATGAAATATTTTTAAATATATTTATATATATATATATATACATATATATATATATATATATATATATATATATATATATATATATATATATATATATATATATATATATATATATATATATATATATATATATATATATATATATATATATATATATATATACTTTTATTTTGCTGATTAAACCGTTACAATAACAATTTTTATATAATGATGTAAAAAATACATAAAATACACGTCGTTAAGATAAACATGATAAAAAACGTTTTTTTCATTATTTTTTAATTTTATATTATGTATATTCAGTTCGAATCAGTCAGGGACTCAAATAAGGTAAGGATGATGTGTTTGACATCACAACCTTTTTTCATAGAGCCCGTATTGTCACTCATTATAAAGACAATTTAATTTTTAAAAATAAAATAAAAATTCAATAAAAACAAAGCTCATATTTTTTTAGTGTAACAAATTCAAAAACAAAAAATATTAAAAACAAGAAAAATAAGAAGACGGAAAAAAAAACAAAAATAAAAACAAACACTCTAAATTAAAAAAATATATATGTCAGGAATTAAGAAGATGCATTTTAGTTTCCCGTTTAAAAGATGAAATGTTTTTTAGGTCTTTAATATTTTTATTTTGGAAATGATTCCATGTTGATGGGCCACGGTTTGTAATAAAAAAATTGCCTGATCTAAATTAATTTTACTTAAGTGATAGTTGTACATCGTATTTGAACGCAAATTATATTTTTCAGAAAACTATATCAAGAAAGTATCTGAAAAAACGCTTGGTAGGAGGTTTTTTTTATTCTTATACATAAAAATCAATATCTGTAATGTGTTAAGCTTCTCAATATCTAGAACCATCATGCTTTTCATCACTGGGGCCGGGTTTACTAACCTATTTAAATAGTTTATTCCTTTGCATGCATGGTTTTGCAGGCTTTGTAATTTTCTCAGTCATATTGTTAAAAAGTATTATAATGTCTTCGTCTGACTGAAACAAACTCATATCGTTATCAAAAATTATTGTCGCTAAATTAAAAGCTTTGTAAAGATCATATATGTATATTAAAAATAAGAGTGGCCAAAGTATGGACCTTGGGGAACACCACATGTTATATTCATTAAATATTGAGGCGAAAATTCTTTGTTATAAACAAGTTGTTTGCGGTTACTTAGATAACTTTTAAACCAGTTTAGGGTTACATCTCTTACACCATAGCTTTTTTAGCTTTTTTAATGAAATATGGTGATTAACAGTGTCAAAAGCTTTATACACTATCTTATACTAGTGGATCTTATAAGAGATTTATAAAATAGTTTGTTTTTCTCATAAACAGAGAGACTCTATTCCTCATTAAATTTGTCTATATTGTTCCTAATATTTTTTTAGTGAACAATAGATTATGAGTAAAAATTGAAAGTTTACATACGCATCTTTTCTATATACTTGAAGCTTGTTACCACGTATATTTTTTTGGAATGAAAAATTCTGAATTTACTATTAATTTTACTAGAAATATAGAAATACTAGAAAATACTATTACGGAAAAAACGCATTATTAACTCTTGTTTTATTGCGTAAATAAGACTAGATAATATTTGTTAGCAAATTTTATTAAGATAATATTTATTAGCAAATTTTACTACGGAAGTGATCGGACGTGCTTTTCTTGCGCTGTAAATTTTTATAAAATTGTTTGAACTTAATTTTTAAAATTTTTGCTATAACTGGTATTTAACTTTTTACTGGTATTTTGTTTATAACTGGTATTTAACTTGAGATTGAAAATGAGTTCAAAACAAATCACTGACGTCTCGATAAAATTAGTTAGGGAAATTTTTCAAGAAATGTTCCAAAAACAACAAAATAATATACTATCGTTAATAAGTCAAATTTAAAACTGACTAATGATCGAATCGATGGATTGCTGAAAGAAATTAGTACATTAAAAGAAACTTGTGAAATGTTAAAAAAAGATAACGTAAACCAAAATGCCGATCAAAATAAAACTAACAAGCAGTTGATAAAGTTTGAAAAAACACAAAAAGACATTGAGGAAAGTCTAACGTTTTATCAAGATTGCAATGACAAAAAAATGAGCGAGTTGGAAAAAAAAAAGTCATCGAATGCAAATATAGGTGAGAATGAAAAAAATAAATTTAGACAGCTGGAAGATCGACAAAGGCGAAATAATCTTCGAATTGAAGGAGTTAAAGAAAATGACAACGAAAGTTGGGATGATACGGAAAAAATAATAATAAACATTTTTGAAAATAATCTCAATGTAAATGGGGTAATCATAGAAAGAGCGCATAGAACTGGCATTATTGAAAAAAAAAAATCCAAGAACAATTGTAATTAAGTTACTTAACCATAAAGACAAAGTAAAAATCCTAAAAAATGCCAATAAACTGAAAGGATCCGGAATTTATATCAACGAGGATTTTTCGCTGGAAACTTCCACAATAAGAAAGAAACTTCTTGAAGAAAGCAAATTGCACAGGATAAATGGTAAGTATTCCGTTGTTATATACGATAAGCTTATTGTTAGAGAATTTATAAAAAAAAAATAACGATAAATGATTTTCTTACGTTTTTATATTACTTTTTTGAATTTTAATATTGCTTTAAGTTATTTCTGATTTAAAATGGCTGATGAAACTGTTTTAACAAACATAAATTTTAATTCATTTGTATCAAAAAAGTCAATACTATTAAACAACTATTCGGATCCTGATATTAATTTTTATAATAATGATGAAATAATTAAAAATATTAACCCTTTATATTATGACCCAAATTCTAAAAAAATTGCTAATGGAATGGAGGATAACTATTTTTCAATGCTTCATATTAATATTAGAAGTATTCAAAAAAATTTTGAGTCATTAAAACAACTTTTATATAAAATTGGCATTAAATTTCAAATAATTTGTCTAAGTGAGACATGGTGTAAAGATAAAAACATTGAAAACAATTCTAATTTTCAATTACCTAATTATAAAGTAATTCATCAAGTTAGAGCATCTAATAAGGAAGGTGGGGGTTTGTGTATATACATAAAAAACTCAATATTATTCAAAGTTAAACCAAATTTAAGTTCAACTACTAACGATTATGAATCGTTATGTATTGAAATTATTAACAAAACCTCAAAAAATATCGTCATTCATGGTTTATACAGACCGCCTTCAGGAAGCATTAAGGTATTTGAAAACCACATTAAAAAAATAATTAAAAATAAATCGTCTATGAATAAAGCTGTATATTTTATTGGTGATATCAATCTCAATATATTAGATTATGAAAAAAATATATATATTAATAAACACCATTTTTCAAAATAGCTATATTCCACTAATCAATAAACCAACGCGAATAACTAAGGAAAGTTCAACATCCCTAGATCAAATTATAACAAATGAATTTATAAATAAAAATATAAGAACAGGAATATTTAAAACTGACGTGTCTGATCACTTTCCGATTTTTATCCTATCGCAAAAATGCATATATAATGCCCAAAATGAACGGGAAAAATCAATTAAAACACGTTTAATAACCGACAATTCTATTAGTCATTTTTATAAGCTTCTATCCTGTGTTAACTGGGACACCCTAAAACTAAATCTAAACGCCAATAAAGAGTATGATATTTTCCTAACAGAGTTTCTTAATCTTTTTAACAAGGCATTCCCAGAAGTTACTAAAGTAATCAAAACAAAAACACTTTTAAACCCTTGGATCACGAAGGGCATTCTTAAATCTTCAAAAAAAAACAACGCTTATATAACAAGTTTCTTAAAAAAAGAACTCTTAAAAATGAAACTACCTATAGAAACTATAAACGGCTATTTGAGTCAATCTTAAAACGCTCAAAGAAACGTTACTATTCTGAACAATTAATAAAGCACAAAAATGATTCTAAAAAAACTTGGCATATTATTAAGGAGGTAATTGGAAAAAAAAGCTTATACAGAAATTTACTTCCTCTAAATCTTAAATTTAATAACAAACAAATTGTAAATAAATCCTTAGTCGCTGAAACACTTAACCAGTTTTTTGTAATTATAGGTCCTACTTTATCATCTAGTATAGCAACTACTCAATCGCACTTTAGTTCGTACTTAACCTCAACCAACCTTAATGTTATGTCTAATTATAAACTTACAGAAAAAGAATTACTAGACGCAGTCTCTTTATTAAAACCCAATAAAAGTTTAGGATTTGATGATATAAGTAGTAATGTCATTATCAAATCAATAAAACAAATTACAATTCCATTACTACATATTTTTAATTTATCTCTAAAACAAGGCGTTTTTCCAGATAACCTAAAAATTGCAAAAGTAATTCCAGTGTTAAAATCAGGTGATCCTTCCGATGTTACGAATTATAGACCAATCTCAATTCTTTCTTGTTTTTCTAAAATATTAGAGCGGGTTATGTAAAATAGACTATATTCCTTTTTAAATGTTAATAATATTCTTTATCATAAACAGTTTGGATTTAAATCTGGTCATTCAACTGATCATGCAATCACTCACCTTGTTCATGATATATTTAAAGGGTTTGATGAAGACAAGTATACCCTAGGTGTATTTATCGATTTAAGTAAAGCTTTTGACACTGTCAATCATCAAATCCTTCTATCCAAACTGAAAAGTTATGGTATAATAAATACTAATTTGTCCTGGTTTGATAGTTACTTGACTAATAGAAAGCAGTTTATTTCATATGATAGCGGAAAAATGGAATATAAGTCAATCACCTGTGGTGTTCCACATTTAACCTGGAGGGACCACATAGGTCTAATTGAAAATAAAATATCAAAAAATATAGGTGTTTTGTATAAAGCCAAGCAGTTTTTAAATCTATCTTGTTTAAAAAACTTACATTTTTCTTTAATTCATTGCTACTTAATTTATGCAAACGTTGCTTGGTGCAGCACAAACGCAACAAAAGTAAAAAAACTGTTTAGTAAACAAAAACAGGCTATAAGAATAATTACAAACGTAGACCGTTTCTCTCACACTAAAACATTATTTAATAAACTTAATATTCTAAATGTATATAAACTAAACCTTTACCATATTCTTATCTTCATGTTTAAACTTGATAAAAAAATATCACCAATGTTATTTAATTCACTTTTTGAAAAAATAAACCACATATACCCTACCAAATTTTCAAAAAACAATTACATTCAATCCAAAACACATTATTCAGCAACCAAATTCTCAATTGTAAATCGAGGTCCTAAGCTGTGGAATACAATATTAAATAATGAGCTGAAATCTAATTATTCTTTAAACCAGTTTAAAACAAAACTTAAGCAATTACTGATGATACATGAAAATGAATTAAAGTTCTTCTAAAAAGCTTTTGAAACTAGTAAACAAAAACAAAAATTAACCTACTAATTACTCTTTAATATTATATTTAATATTCTAAACAATAGTCTGCTATTGTAAATGTATTTCTTATCTTATAAGTTTTGAATTTACAAACGATTTTTTAAGTTTTATTATTTGAAATACTAATTACTAAAAATATTGTAAAATTTTATAATTTCAATTTTTATTAAAAAAAGTTATTGTAAATTCTTTTTGTAATATTAATACTTATATATCATCTTATTTTACTAATCAGTTCTTAAATATAAATACTCTTTGAATTACTAAATATTTTAAACGTTGTATATTTTATTTTTTACATTTTGTTAAAATATTTTATTTGATGAATATGCATTTTTTTGGGGGGGCTTAATGATAAGATGAATTTTGTCTTCTTCAAGCCCCAGTCATGTAAATATTTGTTTTTATAAATTACGAGTGTAAATTATTTTCAATCGGCAAATACAATACTAAAAAAAAAAAAAAAAAAAAAAAAAAAACAACAACTAAAAAAATTTAGAAAGAAAATCGTCTCTGGTGTTAGATGCCTAGATTTACTTTATTAAATATGTTAGGTACTATTTTCATAGTTATCTAAGTTCCGTCATTTAGCACTTTGCTTAGAATTTAGCGGAGGCGTTGTAAAATACCTATCAAACTTTAAATAACTTTATTATCCTAAAATGAATAACTTTAACTTTTATTATTTTTTAAATTAATTGAGTTGATAAAAATGATTTATTTTATATAAAATCAAAATTTTAAGTCATGTTCTTAATAGAAAGATTCTATTTAAACCTCCTTACTTTGTTCA
>NC_061168.1:39695288-39698061 GCF_022113875.1 Hydra vulgaris
CATTTCACACAGTAAAGCATCATTATAGTTACATATTAAATAATTGTACCTCATCTTTAGTTGTAATAATATTTTCAGATTCTGAAATAGCTAAAAAGTATTCATGTGCTAACAAAAAACAAAAATTGAAGCAATTGTTGATCATGTACTTGCTTCAAATGCTGTCTCATCTGTTTTAAAAGATATAGAAGAACAAAAAAATCTGTCTATTAAAGTAGCTACTAACAGCAGTAGTCGTGGGGCCATTAAACTGTTTTCTATAGTAATTTAATTCTTCAACTCGAAGAATTAAATTACTATAGAAAAGGGCGGTCTACAGTCTAAACTTTTAATCAAAAAGACTGCAAGACTGATCGAAGTCGAAGTTTTTTTAACTGGCAATATTTACAATTCAAACTTTAGAGGTGTTTAAAAAAGGTGGTAATAATGTGTTTTTCCATTTAAAAAATGATATACCATATCTTGTTGGTATCAGGGCCGACAACACCGGGGGCCTTGATACTAGCAGGTATTAGGGACCCTGGTGCTTCGGCCCTTTTTTTTTCAGAAAACTCTAGATATGATGCGCAAGATGAGATAAGGTACCAAGTCTATTTTTCTAGATTCAGAGATATAAGCGTTATTAATTCGGATTCAGAGATAGCGTTATTTATCAAAATAAAAACATAAAAATTAACTTAATATTTTCAAGGTTCTATTTTAATATATAACGCTTATATTTCCGAATCCGAATTAATAACGCTTATATCTCTGAGTTTTTTTTTTTTATTGTTGTTGTTTCATATATTTACAATAAAGATATATCACATTTATAAAAATTGGCCGAAGCATAAAGAAGACATTAACTGTCTTATCACCGAGCCCCTTTTACATATTGTCCGTGTTTATATATATAACTAATAACGTAAAAAAGTACATAACTTTTGTCAAATATTAAAATGACTTTTATATTGGTAAAAAAATAAAGAAAGTTTTGTATACTAATACAAATATACTTGATGAATTTATTTGTAGAACACTTAAGTTTTCTTAATCAATAAAATTTAAACAAATAATAATAAAGTAGAAGTCTTGTCATCAAGCCCCTATAGTAAGCGTAAAGTACTTTTAACAAATTTCTCATTATATAAATTTACAAATACTCGATATATAAAAACAAGTTAACACATTATTACAACAAAAATATGATGCATTTAATAATTTAATAAATTTAGTGCTAATAGAAGCGTTTATTCTATTTTAAAATTACCTTTTAAAAAAAATACTGAAAGTCTATTGTATTGAAATATACTAAAAGTATGATTATTTTAGAACCTGTTTTAAATTTTTCTAGAGAGTAGTATTTTTTATCGGAGTTTTTTATAAGGTCCTCGATATTGATTTTTGATAAAAACTTATTTTTAAATTAATTCTTGGAACAATAAAGATATTCTCTGAAAACTTTGTTGGGTACTTATGAATCTAGAAATATAGACTTGGTACCATATCTCATATACCTGAAGAAATATGGTAACACTAAATTAAACATAATTAAACCCGAGGCTGTTTCAAAAGTTTCAAATGGTTATGAAAAAAAAAAAACATGTAATTATTTATTAATTGACAAAAGCATAAAATCAAACAAATGCGAAAAAGGGTCTGTATACGATAATTTTTGTTTCTTCGGTATGTAATCAGTAAAAATATATTATTTATTTATTATTATTTATTTTGCCGTTGATAAATATTACAAAAAAGAAATTAAAATAAAAGAAAATCCTGGCCGGAGCAAGAAGAAGACAGGTTGTCTTATCACCGAGCCTCGTCACTCAAACATTTACATGCACAATAAATGATAAAAGACATAAAGACAGTATAAATACAAAAACAAAAACAAATCAAAAACTTCAGCAGAAAAATAATTTGTTACTAACAATCTTCCAGCAGAATAATTTTAAAAATAAAAAAGTAAAAACGACCGAAAATCATGAAAGTTATAAAAGCACAAAAAAAATGCGTTGTTTAATTAAAAAAAATAGCAATATATGTAAACATAAGTATTTGGGCTGATTATTTAATATCATCAAAAATATGAACGAAAAAGACAATTTTATTTTTGTTATCTTTTATACTAATGGTTTGAAACCATTTTAATAAAAGCTAAAGAAAGTGTTAAAGATTTAATTTATTTTTAAGTGATTTAGTTTAACCTTTAAATTGTTTTCAAAAAAGGTATTTGAAATCAAATATATCGAATTCCATGTTCAGTAAATGCCGTTTTGAATCATCCTTAAAACAGTGCAGTTTAAAACGAAGTTTTGTTTTTTATCAAAGATTGGAAGAAATTTTTTACAAACTAAAGGTCCCCGATATTGAATTTGGCACGAACTTAATTTAAGAAGGTTTTTTTTTATTATTATTATTTGCATTCACTCCCAACAAGGCTGCAAGTAACCACTATTAAGTTGGGAGTTACTAGGAAGAAAAAAAAGAACAGAGTTATAGAGCAAGGAAACGGTTGACAGAAGACTTGAAAAGTTGAAGGTTGTATGAGTCAGGAAAACATGAAGATGAGAGAGAGTTCCAAAGGATTGAAGTGCGGGGAAAAAACTAGATAAATAAAAGTTTTTAGAGCATGCAGGGACAGATACAGTAAACGAATGAGACTTAGCTGAATGACGAGTAAAACGAGAATGATTTTAAGTAGATGGAACTAGAGATGACAACTCCTTTGATCAGTGACCATGATAGTATTTGTAGAAAAGAGAAAGAGATGCAACTTTACGACGATGAG
>NC_061168.1:39699060-39734060 GCF_022113875.1 Hydra vulgaris
ACAAAGAACGCGAGTTGAAAGTAATTTATTTATAAAGTCAACCGCCTCTGTTTTTTAATTGTTAACGTAATTTATTATTTCAAGATGGCCTAATAAGTCCCGAGTATTTCAAAAAATGATACTAAATATCGAAAACGGTTTTTTAAATGGGGCTAAAAGTTATGACTATTTATGCAAAAACAACTTTGGTAGAAAAATTAACACTACCATAGGTTACCTAAATCTAACGTGACATTATTGTTAAACATACTTATTTAGGTGTGGTATTGAAAATAGTAACTTCATTTTTCATAAAAAAATGGTTTTTCATGGATAATTTTTCAGCTCAACCTTCAGTATTTTAATAAAGCTATTTGTATTCCTTTTTTGTGAAAACCGTTTTGGCTTTAAAAAAACCCGACGTACAGAACTAAAAATAAATACCCACGCACAAGATGTTTACTCGTAACGCTATTATTTTTCAAAGTTATGTTTGTCTCAGTTGATGCGCAAACAAAAAACATTCATGTAAGTATATTGTCTACATTATATTGTTTAAACGTTTATACAAACTGCAGCTGGCAAGCCTCTTGTGATTCTTTTGATGTTAAGATGAAGCTCTTTAGCTGCAACTTGACATCCAAATTTTATTATCTCGACATGCACAAATATTAGTATAATCAGGAATGCAAAATCCTAAAAGAACTCCGGCTTAGTATCTCTATTTTTTCCTGGTCTCTGGTGTCCAAAAGCTCTAAACATGTTGGTTTATGATCTGCTAATTAAAAATTTAATGACCTAAAAGATTTTGTTTTTAAACCTTCAGTTCTGGAGTCTCAGAATGCTAAGTACCTAAGGACTCCGTATTCAAAAAGAGATTGTTCCTCTAAACTAAAAGTCTTAACTTTTTTACAAATAGTATTCCATAAGCGTTTTTATATGACTAGAGCTCTTGGATACCAAAAACTAGGAAGAAGTAATCGATTCAATTTGTCAATTAATCAAATTAAACTAGTCAATTTAAAAAATTTTTTTTATCTTAATTTTTGTTTTGCATTGTTTTTTTTTGCTTGTTTATTTTTAGGAGGAGGAGGGAGGAAGGGGGGAGGGGAATTATCGAATGTTGATGTAATATTATAGGGGAATCACTGAAAGTTTTACAAGTTGTTGACAAGGGGGTGGGGAAGGTAAAAATTGCCACAAATTTGTTGACGTAATCAATGGACAGCCCCCAAGGTACTTTATGTTAAAAGTTGCATCTTTTCTAAATAAAACTACGCTTAACAATTTGTTATAGTCGCATTACTTTTACCAGAAAATAATAATGGTTAAAATAATCTTTCTATAAATACCAAATATGTCATACTTTTTGATGAAAAAACTTATATTGTAATTGAATAAATATATATATTTTTGTTCGGAAAAACGTGTATCAAGCCTTAGTTGCATTGAGTGTTACCAAAATAAGCTGAATTAGCCCTTATTATTTAATTAAATTATTTAATAAAAACCGTTATAATTGTTAATCAATAAAAACTTAATCGGATTATCATAAAATCATTGCCCTATCCAGGTAATTTGAGTACCATGTTAAGCTAAATATGCTGTTATGTTTTTGCTTTGTCGCCATTTTTTAAAAAATCGGATTTGATTTATAATATAAACAAACCCATGTTAAAAGCTCTTTGTTGGTGCACGTTTTAAAATCTTGTGCATTCAATTTTTACTAGCTCTTGTTGTAACGACAACCTATTTCGTAATTTATATTGTTTTGAGCGAATGTAATTCTTAAAATTTACCGTGAGAACTTTGGATTTACCGTGAGACCGTGAGATTTTTTATCAAACAGTGAGTCTTACGGCAAAACCTGGAGAGTTGGAAGGTCTGCATTGATGTGATATGTAAGTGAAAAATTAAAAAATATTTTCCAAAATTTTATTAAAATAAGTTTCATATTGAAAAGGAACTTGGTACTAAAAGTTGACACTAGAGTCAACAAAATTGGATTTGTAGTCAGCAAATGTTAGCTAAAGGGCCATCCATAAAGTACGTACGCAGGCATGGAGGAGGAGGGTTTCCCAAAAGCGTACGAACGCGTACAAGAGGGAGGGGGGTGATTTTTTTTTTAAACATTAAATTTCACGTGTGTAACAAATCAGAATTGTTATTTTTCTGACTTCAGCCACAATTTTTTTTTTTTTATATTCTTTAAAAAAAAAGTCGAAACGAAAATTGAGTAACTTTGAAAAAAAAAATATCGCGTACGTACTCGGAGGGGGAGGGGTCTTCGAAAGTGTACAGGTTTGTACAAGGGGGTAGAAGGGGTCCTAATTAAGTGGTTTTACTGCGTTAGTCTGCAAAAAAAAATTTTTTTTCTTATTTGGCAAAAAACAGATACATTGCCCCTCTTTCTAACCCCCTCCCCTCACATCATCAAGATCTTTTCTCGAACGACCCTACGGTACATATTTTTTTTTTTTACCAAAACCATCTATTCTTTTTTAATTTCTTTTAAATAACGGAACAGCTTTTAAACAGTGACTAAAACTTCATTTACTTCGTTTGAGAAATACTAAAATTATTAGTATAAATTACTAATAATTTTAGTACTTCTTATACTATAAATTATATAATATGTAACAAAAGAGTTGCCTCATTTATTATAAAAATATTTTTATAATAACATGTTACATTGAAAGTTAGGAGTCGAAGCATAAATTTTTATGGCCAAGATTTCAGTCTCCGTAAACATGACCAATCAGCAATGCAGTTTATAATCCCAAACGTTTTAAAAATAACTGAAATAAAAACATTTTAAATACCATCAGAGTTTTGTTTTTCCTTTTATAACCAATCTAAATGGATTTTGTTCTCTAAAGTTTAGATATAAAAGATTGTGTTTTATTTATTATTAAAAGAAAAACAAAACTCTGTTGAAAATTGAACTTTTCATTCGTTTAGATTCTAAACGCATAGAAATTCTATTTTTTTAACTTGAGAAAATTCGATTTACCTTAAAGATAAAAGTGGAAACTTGTATTACGCGTATTACTTACACGTATTTTCAACACGTGTTTTCATGTACACTTAATACAAATTTTTAATCATGTTTTACATAAATCCACTTTTGGAAAAACTTTTCAACAAATTTTAGGTAAACCACTTTAAGTAAACGTTCAAACATGTATTTAATAAATTAAATAAATCCACTTTAAGCTAAATTTTCATCATGTTTTAAAAAAATCTACTGAAGACGAATTTTAAATACATTTTAAATAAAGACCCCTTTAAAACAAATTTTTAAACATGTTTTAATTAAATCCACTTTAAGAGATGTTTTTAATAACATTTAAAATAAATCTGCTTTAAGCGAACTTTTCATACATATTTTAATAAAGACCACTTTGAGCAAAGTTTCAAACATCTCATCAATAAATCCACTTTAAGCTAAAATTTAATCAAATTTTATAGAAATATATCTTAGGAGAATTTTAAAATACATTTTAGATAAATCTTTTTATAAACATTTTCAAACATCTCTTAAATATATCCACTTTATGCTAAGTTCATACATATTTTAAAAAAATTTACATTGGTTGAGTTTTCAAACATGTTTCTAATAAATCCACTTTAGGTAAAGTTTTAAACATTTTGAAATAAATCCACTTTAGGCGAAGTTTTAAACATCTCTTAAATAAATCCACTTTAAGTTTTATTTTATACATGTTTCAGCAAAATTAAGTTTTTAAAGCGCGTTTTAAATAAACCCATTTAAGACAAAGTTACGAACGCGTTTTTAATAAATCTATTTTAAACGAATTTTCTATTATGTTATCAATAAATCCACTTTAGACCATAGTCATTAGAATTCTTTTCACGACTATGATTAGAAAAAGTTTACACATGTTCTCAATAAATCTTACTTAAAAAGAATTATCCCACCCAACTCTTTATCATACCATAAATGCCAATGTTTATTTATCTTAACAATCCCGATGTTTATTCATCTTTACAATTTTGATGAAATCTACGTTCGAAAATTAAACTACCTCGATTATTGTATAAAATATTAAGTAAATGTGGAACAGTCCTCTTTAAGTCGATCTAACGTTACTATTTTCGTTAAGTGGATCCTTAACTGATAAAAAAACGCTAAGTGGACTTTTTTTTTTACATTTTTTTGGCATACAATACTCTCGTTCGCTTAAAATCCATTTAAGATTACTTTTTAACTTGGTTTTGTTTAATAAAAGCATTTTTAATAAAAAATTTCGAAGGTTTTGTAAAATGCCACTTTCAGTAAAGATTTTGACAAAAGGCCACTTAAAGTCGATCTAGCGTTAACAATTTGTATTTGCCAAACTGTTTGTCACTAATTTTTATTCAAGTTTTGCTTACCGTTTTTTTATTCGTTTTTTCTTTTATAAGCCGTCAAGGCAATATATATATATATATATATATATATATATATATATATATATATATATATATATATATATATATATATATATATATATATATATATATATATGTATATATATATATATATATATATATATATACACATATATATATATATATATATATACACATATATATATATATATATATATATATATATATATATATATATATATATATATATATATATATATATATATATATATTTTTATATATATATATATATATATATATATATATATATATATATATATAATATATATATATATATATATATATATATATATATATATATGTATATATATATATATATATACACATATATATATATATATATATATATATATATATATACACATATATAAATGTATATATATATATATATATATATATATATATATATATATATATATATATATATATATATATACATATATATATATGTATATATATATATATATATATATATATATACATATATATATGTATATATATATATATATATATGTATATATATATATATATATATATATATATATATATATATATATATATGTATATATATATATATATATATATATATATATATATATATATATATATATATATATATATATATATATATATATATATATATATATATATATATATATATATATATATATATATATATTGCCTTGACGGCTTATAAAAGAAAAAACGAGTAAAAAAACGGTAAGCAAAACTTGAATAAAAATTAGTGACAAACAGTTTGGCAAATACAAATTGTTAATATAATTTATTAATTTTTAATATTTATTCATTTAAGAGAGGTAAAACTAAATGCAAATAACGCTGAGGGTTCAGGTAGCTCAGAGTTAGACAATAGAAACCCAACCCAAAATACCCGCCATACAAAAGGTGACGTTGGAATTTTGTTATCCCGTTTCTTGGCTTTTATGGATAGGTCATATCTCCTTTAGTCGCTTTTGACGACACAGAATAGTAGTCCATCAGTGTTATAGTACCGAATAAACATATTATACATTAATAAGTTACCCACGACCAGTTAAAACTAATCTCATTTTGTGTTCATACATATGTAATATTTATTTATTTAGACACATTTGATAACCTCAAGGAAAATAAGTTTAGTTCAAAACTACTAAATACATAACCATATTACAGCTAAAGCTTTAAATAATAAATAATATTATTACTACTTTACTTGTCCCTTTCATAAAGGTATTTAGCAATTGAGTCACGAGCATTTTTTCCTGGTCTATTGTTCCCAGTTGTAGAAACTATTGGGTTGAGCTAGACTGTCATCATGATGATGCATAAGTCATTCTATTATAACAATATCGTCATAATATTCACAAACGTTGTGAAGAGTGATGCAAGCATTAATAATTCTTGTAACAAAGGTAATATCGTATTCCATACGTTTGCAAATTACACGGAATAGAGCTTTAACGCGCCCAAAAGTATTCTCAACTAGTCTTCTAGCTCCGCAAAGTATTTTATTGAAATTTTTTTGAATTTCACTAAGCTCCAAATTTTCAAAATAAGGTTTTAACAAATGACGCGTTATAGGAAATGCTAAATCACCTATCAAACATAGCGGAACAAGAGAATCGCCCAGCTCTTTACAATATTTATCAAATAGATTTGATTCTAAAATTGCTTTCAAAGAAGAATTCTGCAAAATATAGCTGTCATTATTTCTACCAGGCGATCTAACACTTGTATAAATGAAACGGTATCGACAGTCTACAACGGCAAAAAGTACAATGGAATACCACCCTTTATAATTATAATAAGAAATTGCTTGATCATTAGGGGCTGAAATAAGGATGTGGCATCCATCAACAGCTCCAACGCATTGTGGAAAACCAAGAATAGCTTCGAAGTCTCTACTATGTTTATTTATATTTTCCACTGACAATGGAAATTTAACATATTTAGGGAGCAAAATGTCATTAACAGTATTAATAAATTCATGAACAATTAAATTTGCTGTTGACTTTTCTATGCCAAAAAGGCTAGACACAACACGATACTCTTCACATGAAGCTAGATAATGTAATGCAACTGCAACACGTTTTACTACTGAAATAGGTTCTCGCATAGTTGTGGTAATTGCATCAACATTTTGCCTAAATGTTGATGCAATTCATTAACTAGGAAAATAAATGTGTTAGGATTTACTCGAATATGCTCTTTAAATTCACATTCCTTCATTTGAGTAAAAATCTCATTAAACCATTGAGAACTTTTCGGCCTAACCCAAACTTTTCTTTCAATCAGATACCCTTGTTGATTTAACTTAAAGGAAGCTAAATCTAAATATGAAAATGGGTGGGTGATTGATTCATCATTGAATAATGTTCTACTTCTTGATCGAAGTACGGCCAAAACGATTATTTAGTAAATAACGGCAAAAAAAATTATTTAGTAAAAATACTAGATATATATAACATAGAGATACAAAAAAAGGTATTTATAAAATAACTTGACAAATTTAAAAAATACCACCAGATATGCATTTTAATGCTTGAAGCTTGATTGCTTTTACATAAAGTAAAAATTCCTTTGATAATAGTAATATGGTAATATGAAAAAATATATATAAATAAAGCTTCATCTACAAGCTTATACAATATTTCACTAACCATTTCTTTAGTTAAAACATTGAAAAACCTTATGAAATATATATTGCATATAATTGTAAACAAGGTATGCTGTTGAAAAAATACTGATCTTTCAACTTTAACATAATTACTAAAAAGATATCTTGACTAATAGAACACCTTATTTTTTTATTAAAACTTTATAATATTCTACTTGGGCTTTAGACACATATACTTGGGCTTTAGATGCATTTTCAATTGCATCGCAACAACCTCTCTGATTAGTAGCTCTTGTGAACGGATTGGAACATCTAGATTTTTATTTGCTATTTTTAGATATTGAGAAGAAAAATTTTTTTCTTTATTTTTTCTCACCGGTTCAGTTTTTGCTATTTTATTCAAAGTTTTTTCATCATCAGAGTTCCTTCGTTTATTGCAGCCGAATGTAAATTGAGTTGGTTCCTCATCAGAAATAGTGACAAGTGATTGCACGTCACTTGTATCATCCAAAGCTTCAATATTTAAAATACTGACAGTCTCCTTGCCATCTTCCATCGTGGCAATCTGTAATTAAAATACACACATTAAAAAAGTTGCACATTTGAGAAATGATTATAAATCATGTTTCAATCAAAATTTATCTCTTGACTTTGAAAGACTTGACTTAAAGCCATTTTACTTCCTTCCTTCCCTAAACAAAAAGGATCTATTTAGACAATAGCATACAATAGCATTTTACAAATTGATCTAACCAATATTAAAAGATCCCTTTTTTAGTTCAAAAAATTTAAATTATATGTTTTTGATCTTTATGTTTTGTCTACCAAATGTTGCAAAACTAAAAACCTCTTAAATCTTATTTTGTAGAAATAGTTACCATGCTTGTTTATATTACTTTAAAAAATATATAGCGCTTTAAAAAATACAACAATAAATTATACTAAACTTACCTGACCATCTTGAAAATCTTGAGTAGAAAAGTTTTGACTTTGAGATAAAAGGTCATTGTCAAGGGAAGCTTCACCACCTATTATTTTGGCAACAATATCGTAAGGCCACCATTTACTAGGAGCTCTTCCCGATGAACCAACTTGAAGTTTTTCTCGTCTATGATAAATATAGATAAATTTAAGTATATATAAGCACATCATTAACACCGTATAACATTAATCAAATAACTTTAAATGGACAAATTATTATTAACGAAATAATAATTAACAAAATTAACGAATCATTAACAAAATAATTATCAACGAGCTGTAACTCTTCAATACTGAATAAGATTTAAGTAATTTTTAATATAACACTCAGTTACAAACTAAATTGCAATTAGATATTATTACACATGGTTAGTTTTGTAAAATACTTTCAGTATTTCAGTAAGGTATCAAACATTAAATGTAGAATATGTGCATACCTAAATTGTTTCCTCAAATTACTAATTTTAAATTAAATTTGATATCCAGTTAACGGAGGTACGATATTAAATGTGTTTGAAAATTCAGCTGCCATTTGTTTGTAAATATTTGTGTTTCTTCTTGCAGATGTTAATGCTTTGTAATTATCTTTCCATAAATCTAATAATACTCTTGTGTTAGCCATATTCCATACAAATTTATTTAAAGGAGATGTGCAAAGACCATTATGGGCTTACTAAATAATTTCATAAATTGCCAAAAACTGGTAGCCAAGAGAACAGAAACTTTCAGATGCTACTTTTACTTTTTTTTACTTTTCCATGCAATGCGATAATTATGTTTTTTAATAACATTGATCTTTAAACACTATTGTTTATTTTTACTTTTAAATGTCAATAATTGTAGTACATTGTGACAAAAATATAAGGTACAGTCATATCAATACAGTCAATCAATAATATATATTCAGAATAAAAGTCTTACTTTCACAATTATTCACAAACAGTAAATTAACTAATATTAAGTAAATACAGAATATGTATGAGGAAAATACTAATGTAATGTTCACAAATTTATATAACAAGATAAGACAAAGCTAATATAATAAAATATATATGATATATAAATAAAATATATGACAAAGCTCATATATAACAATATATGCCAATAATAATATCATTAATAATATTAATATAAATAATAATAACAATGATGATAATAATGATTATAGTATTAACAATTGTTATTGTTGTTATTGTTATAATTATTATTACTATTAATATTCTATTATTATAATTATTATAATAATAATTATTATTATTTTTATTATTATTATTATCACTGTTGGTAAGGCCAATCATAAACAACTCTGCTTATTAGTTCAAAGTTGAATTTTATAAATAAAATTACTATAAGTTTATTAAAAATGCATTAATTGCAATGCTTGTAAAGAATATAATTAAATAAAAATTATTAAACAATGAAAATTTAACTTTCTTAACGCAAGTAAGATGTTACCTTGAATTATACTTCTTGTTAATTCAAATTAAAACTAATCTTAATAAGAATAATACTGTCTTTGTAATGTTATATTTTAAGATTAGGTCTTTAAACACACATAAATGACTTCTTTTTAAATTAATAGTAAACTTATAATTAAATTTCTATTCTATTTATACAAATTTTAAATATCGTTAAAAATAATTTGAAATTTGTGATGGTCAAACAATTGTTTTTAAATAATTGCCCACCATCTGGTCTACTCATGATTGATCCCACACGAGTGGGATTGAAATTTCCTTGGTTGCATGAAATTACCACAAGTTTTTTACTCAATGAATAAAGATATGAAATTGTATTCGGAGAAATGTTTTGAATTCAATAAAAAAGATGGAAGACAAAAACTAAAAGTTTTTCGACGCAACATGTTGAAAGGCAAATAGTATATCGATAATCTTGTCTTGATATATGACCAAGGTCTAAGACAATGCAGAGATCAAAGACTAAAAACTCTGGTTAAGATGACAACAACTTTGTAAAAAAAATAGTTTGAGTTACTTTCACAACAAATTTGCATCTTGCAATGCATTTTTATTGAATCATTTAGCTTATATGCATACGCTTATTTTGAAAATAGTTGAAAATAGGCACCATTTTTTATACAAAACCAATTAAATGTTCCGGAACATTTATTTGTTTTGGGTTGGCAGGACGGTACAAAAGTTTCTCAAATGTTCCTTGAATTTTTGTTCCATTTGCGTTCACACGAGAAGATATTTGTTCATGTTCCACGGAATGTTCCATCAAATGCACCCTCGTGTGAACAACCTATAAGGACTTCTTGGGGCACCTAAACTAATTTAAATAAATAAATATATATATATATATATATATATATATATATATATATATATATATATATATATATATATATATATATATATATATATATATATATTATATATATATATATATATATATATATATATATATATATATATATATATACAAAATAGAAAGTGTATTATTATGGTATAATAATAATAATACAAATACTCTTGTGCGTTTAAGAGTGCTCAATACTATTAAATAATAGAGCAATATTTATTTATTTATATTAAATGAATAAAAACAACTTTTGATGGAACTCTGAGTTTCATGCCTTTCGGCAATCATCAGCCATTGTGTATTTCGTCACTTAAAAACCGTTAAAAAATTACAAATTAAAATTACGGTGGAACGAGTTCTGACGTTACCAAACAAAACAAAACAAAGCAAAAAGACGTCAAAGGTTTTAGTCCCCGGTATCAAATAAGGATAGTAAAAATTTTTTTGAATGCCGGCACTTTGATATTACTTCATATCTTTTATTAAGTAAGTTTTCTCCTTTATATGATAATATGTGAAACTTCTCGCGGAGACAAAGATTACAAACTTTTGATGCTTGATTGTAGGGTTTACATTGTGCTATTATCTTCCATGTAATCACAGGATTTATATGTTTCGATTTTAGCTCCCATATTTCTTTAGAAAGTTCAGTGTCATTTTTATATTTGGGTGCATTGAAAGATTTAAGATCGTTGGCATATCTTAATTTAAATGTGGTTTCACTTATACCGAAATAAACTTTATCTTTGCATTGAGGATCACCAGAACTTACAGTGGCTTGGTATACGATATTGCTAAAAAGGCATTGGTTATTTAACGAACAAATATTTTTGTCTATGCAGTTACATTTTTTTGATGCTTTATTTTTATCGCTATGTAAAATTTTGTTATTATGCGTATTTATTAAAGACTTGACATTAGGCATCCAACTATAGCTTACTTTAACATAGTTTCGATTAAAAATTTTATGAAGCCTGTGTCCTACTGGAAAGCGTTGGTCAATTAAAGCTAAAAAGCGATTTCCAATTTTAGTTTCAACATTTTTGCTAAACGGGGGGTTGTACCATATAATTTTACGTTTGCGATGTCTTTTTTGATTTTTGTTTATTTGCGGTTGGTAGGTGAGTTTTGAATTGTATCCTGATTTACGTAAAGCCTCTTCATACGGAATAATTGAGTTATTGAACACAGTTTCATTTACTGCCATATTTGATAATCTTAACTCAATAGTGCTAAGGATTTCTTTTATTATATTAGGTGGATGGTTTGACTCTGAATGAACATACATAAGTTGGTTATTAGGTTTACAATACGGTTGATAAGAACTGTCAATCAGGTTCAATGTTACATCAAGAAAATTGACAATTTTAATATTACATTGGATGGAGATAAGTAGGTTGTTACTTTTAAAAATATGTGTAAAATGTTTTTTGATTTTTTCCAAAATAGCAATTATTTTTTTCAAAAATAGCAAGCCCGTCGTCACGATACAAGCCAAAAGTATTTTTATCGTAATGTTGAGAGAGCTGAAACAACATAAAAATACCAACTAGTTCACAAACTTCAGCTCCATCAAATGCTCCCATTGTGACATCAAATAATCCGCCTCTTTTCTTTATCCAAGCTTCGTCATTATTAAAAATTAAAGATTTTCTTGCATGATATATTATTTTTTTATCGTCATTTTTTATAATAACATTCAATAGTCATTTTTTATAATAACATTCTTACCAACGCAATCAGTTTCGCCGAACAACATGTTATTACAAAATATTTGGTGACGTTTCCATTTTAGTATTAATGGAAAAGAAAACAGGGAAGTGATCAGAAATGTCACTTTTAATTATGCCTTTTTTAAGAGATTCGCTAAATAAATCAGTTGTTATTATATTATCAATCAGGGAAGATGTTGATTGAGTTATTCTGGTTGGTTTGGTGATTAGTGGAACCGCACCATTTTCAAAAATGTCATTATAAAAACTTTTAATGTTGGGTTTTACGTGATATTCGAAGCAACATAAATTTAAATCACCTATTAAGTAGTTAAATTTCTTTTCATGATTGGTTTTTTTAATTATATCATGATGTAAATATGAACTAAAACTTTCAATTACACCAGATGGTGGGCGATAACAACAACTAATTATAATATTTTTAGCTTTTTTAATAATTAATTCATTTGATAAAACCTCTTTATTGCTATCAGAGATACTCATGTCAAGCCTGGTTAACAATTTCAAGCGTTCCTTTACGTAAATAATCACGCCGCCACCACGTTTATTGGTTTTACGCGCTAATGAAATCATTTTATATCCAGGCAAGTTAAAATTAGAAATAGAATAAACGTCATCAGAATCACACCAAGTTTCTGTTAAGCAAATTACGCTAAAAATGTTAAAAGTTTCATCAATTAAATTACGAAAATTTTTAAAGTTTTTTTTCAAACTTCTTATATTTATATGAATCACATTCAACTTATCCGGTTCAAGAAATTTTTCTAATTCTTGGACATACAAACAACTGCACTTGTTTTTTAAAGCACCAGCTCCACTAAAATATTTAGGTCAGGGTCATTATTGCTGTCCAGTAAAAAATCATTAGTTTAAAATAAGTTAAATAAAGTTGATTGAAAATCAACAGATTCATTTGAATCCATTTTAGTTATTTGAAATCCAAAAATAAAAAAAATTAATTCTTTTAAAAATTCGCGTGTAACTAATTTATTGTATACTACTTTAGCATACCGGTGGCTCGAATATCTTTAACTTTTGCAAAAAGAAGTTTCCGTTTATCTCTTGTTCTTTCGTTAAAATCTTCATTCAAGAATATTTTTTCGTTCCATAATTTGAGTAATCGGTATTCTTTTAAAACGTTTTCTTTGTCTTTATAGTATAAGAATTTTGCAATAATAGTTCTTCGTTTTTTCATTCCAACTTCATTCTTTTTCCTGTTCTGTGAGCCCTCTCGTTATATACTTCGTTCGTCATGCCAAGCTTTTCTTTTAAGAAAACTTTAAATTTAAGTTCGCTTTCCTCCCACGTTTCGTTTTCCTTCTCTTCAAAGCCATCAAATCGTATATTATTTCTTCTGCTTCTGTCTTCAATTTCCGCAAGTTTATCTTTAAATTCTTTAAATTGTTTAAAGCTACTTTCGTGTTGTGTTTAAGATGTTCTTTAAAGTCGTATAATTCTTTAGTCGCTTTTTCATACATTTCATTTTGAAAAGTCATTGCACTTTTAATATCTGCTATTTCCTTTTTTAAAATTAAATTTTCGCTTTTAAGAACTTCCATTTTTTCCTCCATCCTGTTAACTTTTTCGCCAAAGATTTTTAATATTGTGTTCTCGTGCACTTCAAGTAATTCTTTAATTTGAGTAAATGATAATCCTTTAGACATTTTTTTATTTTTTATTTTTTAAAAAAAAAAAAAAATATTTTAAAACACGTCCGATCGCGGTGAGTTGATGAGTTATTATAAATTAACAATTTCGATCTTATTTATACAGGAGAGGATGTTTATTGATTTTTTTAATACTTTTTCCACCCACTAAGTTTACACCCTATTATTTATAATGTCAAAAGAAAAAGAAAAAAAATTTGAGTGTAAACCAACATTACAAATTAGAATTATAAGATAACTGATAAAAATAAAAACAGTCAGTGTAATTAAGATTAAGCAATCATTGGAAAAAAATTCTCTTAAATCTTTATTCAAAACAGCTGTTATAAAATTTAGTCACAAGCTGCACTTTAATAAATTGTTTTCCCTGATTTTTTTCCAGAATTCCTATCTGAAAAATTCTGGAAAAGACCTAAGTTTTTCAAAATGTATTCAGAAAAAATATTGTTATTTTTTTAAATAACATTTGCTTCGCAGTCAAAATTTAATTTTTTTTTTATATAAGAAAATTTTGAAGCCATTATTTTTGAAAAATAAAATAATGAAAAATTGTTTCATTCTGACCAATGTAAACACAGTTTAAAAATTGTGTATTATACTTTACAAATATTTTCAAAGTTTATAAAGTAAAGTACACTGTTAGTTAATTGGAATGGATTCACTTGTAGGAATGAAGTTTAGAAAAGAAGCAAAAATGTTAGCATTCTGTATTAACAGTTTTTCTATTCTTTTGCAAAAAACTAGAAAATCTGCAGAATTGGTGAAAAAATATAAAAACTATTAGAAGTTGTTGACATCAATAAAACATGAATTTCAGAATTTTGACCTTTAAAGTGTTTAGTTTGATCGATTTTTCTCTGACTTCATTGTGAAAAATAAAACTTATGAAGTGGTTTACAAAGTATTTCAGTTGATCTTTGTGCCCTTACAAAGGTAGTCATTGATTTAACATTTTAGTATTAATAAGCAAATTTTACTTGAAAACTTGAAAAAGAAATCACTTGTTTCTTGACGTATCATTGAAGACCATTTAAATTGGTAAGAGATAGATCTCTTACCAATTTTAATGGTCTATATTTTCAGTATCATTAAAATTGGCTGAGAGATGTAGCAACACGCCAGAAATACAAGCCATTGACATTGCTAAGGTTTAAAAAAGCAAAAATTATGACTAAAAAGGTCAAAGATGGTTTTCAATGAGTTGAAAGCTGTCAGAGCAAAACTAATTTCTAATAAATCTGATAAGCTTGCCATTGTTGTAGAAAATAAAAGTGACTTAATGCTTGTAAAAAAGTCAAATAAACAAAAAAAAGTTATGTAAACCAAAACATAAAGTAATTAAATAGTTAGATTTAATTGAAAAAAAGTTTAACAAAAACTAGACAGTACTTTAGATCTGATATTTTTCTTTGATGATCTTTTATTGTCATTTTATTTTAAAGCCAATTTTAGTATTTAAAAAATCAAATCTTTTATGCTTTAGGTTTTGTATAAAACTAAAAGCCTTCAATGTATTTTTTATTAGTTTTAGTATGGAGTTTCAAGTAAAACTATTTAAAATCATGTTAAATGTTTACTTTCAATTGAAAAAATATTTTGACTTTTAAGAAATTTATTATCCACAAAGTAAGGTAAAATTCTGATTTGCCTTTAAGTTATTTCATTTTTTTTGGAAATATCTTAATAAAGTCTTGGAATTTTATAAAAAATTATCGTGGAAAAATAAGCAAAGTATCCTGGAAAGTCCTAGGATTTTAATTTTATTTTTCTGTGGAAACCTTGATTTACAAGATTTTGATTATATGCTAACAAACTATTGAATTTATTTATAAAGTTGAAAAACTTTGAAATTATTCAAAGTTGATAACAAACCTATTTTAAAATTTTTATTTATTTTCTTCTGGGATATCAAGTTAGTACATGGGGGAAATCTATCTCCCCCTTTATTAGTTTATCGAAACATAAGACATTTTTTTAAGTAGAAATCATTGCTTAGATGCCTACATCTGGTGACAAAGTTCCACTGCCTTCAATACCAACCTTACTTCTCAGATTTGAGAAAAGATTTCTACCAACTTTTTTAAAGTGGATTACCCTGTACCCTCTTTAAATCTGAACAATAATTCCCACCACCCCCTATTATTCCCATTCCACCTTGCATTAAACACCTGAGAGTTCTATACACCTATCCGATCGGAAAAAACGCGCAGAAATATTGAGGCCTGGATCTAAATTGTGTGAGTAAAATAAAAATAAAACTTTTACGTACATAAGCAAACATTGAGCTTTCCTTTTGTTTAAATTGTTTATCCTAAGATAAAATCATAATGGATTTAGATTTAATTAATAAAATAAAAGTTTATGAGTTGAAGCAGTATTAAAGACTCCGAAATTTGCATGTTTCTGGAACAAAGAGGGAATTGGTTGCTCGTGTATTTTCTGCAATGGAAAACTTTATTAAGCCTGTACTAACTGCTACTGAGGCAGTCGAACAACTTAAAGATGAATACCAAAAAAAAATTTTAATTGATAATGTTAAATGCAGTGATCCTTTTATCTTATTAGATGGTTAGTTATCTGAAGAGGACAGTATTAAACAATAGCCAACGGTTTTGTATCCAGATGTTTTTAATTATTTGATGTTTAACTCATCTGAAATAGGCAGCAATGACTTAAATGATTATAAAAATTCGAAAGCTTTTAGTTTTTATAAAACAGGCTGGCTTAAAAAACTCGCATATCACTGTTTAAGTAAGGAAAGTCGATTTTGTGCAATAAAAGGTGAATGCAGACATTCACAACGTATTAATGACACAAGCCTTAAACTGTGGTTAATTATAGAAAAAGAAAATGCAAAAACCTGATCTTGTCACTGTACATGTATGGCAGGAATGAGTCAAATATGTAACCATGTTGCTGCAGCAATGTTTAGAATTGAAGCTGCTGTAAAAATGGGCTTAACAAATCCGGCTTGCACAATGACTTCCAAATCGAAAAGATGTTTTACCTGTTAAAATTAAAAATCTAGGTTTTAGCAGAGAAAATTTTTCTCAACATTCTCAGAGAAAATTTTTCTCAAAAAAAAGACCAATTCTAGACAGTTTGTATCCAATTAATCCAATTTCTAATTATTCTAGTAAACTTAATCTTCAGGATGTTGCAAAAGCGTTAAAAGAAATAGCCCCTAATTATCCCTAAACCAGATATTGACTTTAGCTTGGAAGTAGTAAACGACATTAGTACTTACCAATAAAATCTAATGTTGAATGAGTGTTAATGATATACTGGTAATGTCAAAAGATATATTATTATTTGAAAAAAATATAACACTTCATATGACGTTTAAAAATATTGAAGAAATTTAGCAGTTGACCAAAGGACAAAATAATAACCAGTACTGGTATAAATATAGAAAAGATGTTATAACAGCTTCAAAAAGTTATGATGTTTAGACAAAAATGAACAAGTTAAATAAAATTGATGCCGATATGTGGGAATTAAATCAACGTATATCTGGCATGTCATTCGTTAATTTAAACATACCTGCAATTAAGTATGGCAGGGAAATGGAACGAAATGCTGTTAACTGTTTTTATGAAATTTTTAATATCAATCATAAAGGTGTAGCAATGCATGATTCTAGACTATTTTTAGATAGAGATATTCCCTTCATTGGCGGTAGTCCTGATCGTATTGTTACTTGTTTATGTTATCCACCTGCATGTCTTGAAGTTAAATGCGCATTTTCTATAAATTACTTTTCCCCACTTGATCCGAGTGTAAAACTTCCATATTTGATTAAAAATGATGTTGGTATTTCTTTAAACAAAAATCATGCCTATTATATACAATGTTTTGTGCAAATGGCTGTTACAAGGCACCATCATTCATATTTTATAGTGTGGACATGGAAATTTGATTAATTATATAAAATTTGACAATAACAAATGGGAAGAAATCAAGTGTAAATTTATAGACTATTACTATAAATATTATTTGAGCACAATTTTTATTCAACACTAAGCTTTGTCGAATAATTATAAATTGGATTAAACTTGTTATGTAAACTGCCTACATGTGATTATTCAAATTTAAATCAACCACAGTTTATGGTTTGTGTCATCAATATATTTTAAATGTCTGAAAGCGAGAATGATTGGGAAAACCATTGATCATTGTTTAATACTGTCCTCTTCAGATAACCAACTATCTAATATTTTATTTATAAAATTAAAGAAATTGTTGAAAAATTACGTTGCAACGTATGACATTTTTGCAAAAATTTTGTTTATATACATATATTTTTAAAAATTTTTTATTTATAACACATTCCATATATATTATAAGTAAACTAACTTAAATACATTCTAAAGGATCAAATGAAACAATGGTTTTATCGAAAAAATTGTTGTGTCGATATTATATGGCTGTTACTTTTTTATATTCCCGAAATCCCAGGATTGTCCAATATCAATCCAGGCATTTCGAGGTCGAATGTGCGGGGAGGTTGACGCCCCTTTTTGTAGCAATTGCCCTCTCCTTCTAACACTTGTCCTCTGTATCGCATAAATTTTGTTATAAAAAATCAAGTAATATATTTATTTGCTACTATAAAGTGCTCTTTTTTTAAAAATTCCCCCTTGCCCTCCCCCCCTCCCCACAAAAATATTTCAAGATACGGGCCTCTACTGTTAAAGTTTAAAGTGGGAATTACGGCATAATAAAAAAATATATTCCCTATGGACCTGTAAGCATGATATATTGTTAGGAAAGTAATTTAAGTAAATTTTTCCTAAGTTCGTTACGTATAATTATTAGTGCTGTATCAGAAAGGGGCTTGGAAAGTGCAACTTGTTGCTCTTAAGTTTAGGCCAGGGAGGCCAAAATAGGCTTCAACATCGCAGTCTTTTGTAAAGAATCTTTATTTGACAAAATGACATTTTCATACCCCCTCCCCCCTCCCCCCTCCCATGGTTTTTATCTTTTTAAAATTGAAACATTAGTAAGTTTAATTTCTAGAAATAAGTTAACAATAATATTAATTTATTTAGAACTAATTTTGTGCTGTTTTTTTCAATCACGATTGCAAACGTGATCACTATTTTTTTGCGCTGTTTAACTTTTATAACCTTAGCAGGCCATGAACTTGGGCGGTGATCATCTCAATTTTTTTTGCTTGCGTACATACATTTGTTGAACATCACCCATCCACCCCCAACGTACGCAAATTACACAACTTAGGACACCTAACCTCTTGCTGCGTACGTAATACATGGATGACCCCTAAACATGATTGTTCTAAATACCTCTAAAATGGACACCTAGGAGGTTATGACCACTTAACTAACTTAGAAACATTTCAAATTATTAACTAAAACAGTGGTTTATCTAACAAAAACAAAACAAAATTTAAGATTTTAGCAACTAAACAAAATCCTTTTTAGCAATTAAACAAAATCCTACAAGTGTTAAGCCTGCTTTGAAAAGACAGAGGAAGGGGAGGGATTCCTGACTCTAGACTTGCTGGAGAAAAAAACGCATATCAAACTTATTAGCCTTTTTTTTTTGAAACATATGCAATTACAAGAATATAATACTCACGAAGATTTGAAAAAAGATCAATGCAGTTGTAATCTTCAGGCCTTGCGATGAATAAGAACTGCGCGACGCATAAGCACGACGTGATTTTTGACGTCATTAATTTCTTTTTATTTGCTTTTCATATTTATCGACATTAACTGCACCAATTTACTTAATTACCGCAAAACTACTTTAAATCGTTTATGTAGAAATGTTATTATTTAAAACTGTTTTGGAATGTTTCGTTTTTTAAAATGTAAAAACATTTGTTTATTTTCTCGACGTTTGTCGCGTTTTGTCTATACTAAACGAATGAAAAACATTATAACTTAAATTTAAAAAAGATAAAATATGCTAATATTTGATTTTTTTTTTCTTAAATATGTAATTTAAAGTTTTTCAAATAGTTATTTTTTCTTTTTAAAAAGTCAGCGAGTAATAAACTGAAAATTTTATAGCTAATATTTTTACAAGCGATTTTATATAATATTTATTTATTTTTATTTATTTTCAAAAAGCGGTTGATAAGCACAATCACTCGTATTAATAAAAAACTTAAACGAACGTTTTGAATAATTTTTAATGTTAACAAGGAATTTTATTTCTAGTAAAATAAAATAAAATGTTAGAATAAAAATCTTATAGGTTTAAAAGAAATATTTCAGCGAAAAAATTATTCTTAAAAGTTATTATTAAAAATTATTCGAAAAACTATTGACGTTCTATTTTTCAGCAGCTGCTTTTGAGCACGCTTCGTTGAGTTTCGGTAACTTTTAACATAAAAGCGATCGTTATTATTTAAGTAATTTTTTTGAGTTACTTTTTACAAAAATTTTAATAACTGTACTTTTTTATTGAATCAAGTAGAATACGTTTTAATATTATTCCTTTTTTATTTTTTTATTTGCCCTCACCAATTTTTAAAATGTTTCCTCGAAATTACTCTTAAATACTTTAAATACATCTAACAGTTAATAAATATTTTTAAATCTATGGAATAATTTTAAAACCTAACAAACCCCCGTAAAATAATTATTTAAGTTTAAAATCTAAAACTAAAAGAAAGTATTTTTGTTCAATTTTATCGACAACTTTGCTATTGCTGAATATTTTTAATTAAATGTTAGCTTAAAAGATTTAAACTTTTTTTTTAATTTTTGAATTTTTTGAATAAATAATGAGCATATTTAATTTTTTTATATTCAAACTTTTATTTCAACAGAGTGCGGTTTTTAAAATACTTTATTAAATGTTAAAATAATCGTAAATTACTTCATTAAAATTCCGCTCAAAAATATCTTTAAATATACTCAAACAAAAAATTTTTTGCTCGACGCAAATAGCCCTAGCTACACGCAAAATTGCTCTTGGACGACGTAAAATTCACATCGCCCGACGCTTTATCGCAAGGCCTGAATCTTCCATTCAATCTTTACTTTTTACCAAGTTATTAAAAAAAAAATTCTAGAGAAAGAGAAAAGTAAAAAGTTTTATTAAAAAGGGAAGGTAAAAATAATAAAAAATGGAATCTATGCTACAGTGATTGCGTATGTTCAATGGATTTTGTCAATGGAACACCTACCATTGCTAACATAAAGCCAAGAAGGAGTTTAAATAAAAAACTGAGAAAAAACTGTACAAAACTGAACTTTTTAGTTTTGAAAGGTATTAGTACAAATTCCTGTGCTAACACATTCCTTGAATACTACTATTTATCAACTTTAAGGTCTTATATTTCCATCTCTTGAATTATTGACCAACACAGGTTTTTAGTCTTCTAAAAAATTCCCTCACAATATCGTCAACATGACGCAACATTGTTAGAGGAAAAACATCCTTTAAAATTCTTTAAGTTTTCATTCTATTAGTTACTTTTTCAACGTGTATTCTTAAGTTTGCTATTTTTTTAGTTTTTTTACATTCAGATGCAATCATTTGACTTTTAAGAAGAGCACCTGGAGGAGTCATCAAAGTACAAAATCTTAACAAAAGTTCTTCCTGGATTCGAAATCCACGATCTGCCATGGCGTCATCGTCACGCTCTAACAAGTCATAAAAACCACTGTCTTTTGTTATGAAATTATCTGAACATCCTCCACCATAACAATCAGATAAAAAATTAATAAAACCACTAAGCGAAATTCCTACAAGAAACTTAAACGTATTGTGTTGTTTATAATCAGACCAAGTTGAGGCTTGTGCTAAGAGAGACTTGGGTCGTTTAATAAAAACTTCAGCACAATCAATAATCACACAACACTTGTAATATCCTGCATTCTTAAAATCCTAGGCAAATTTTCCCTGATGTTTTCACGTGGAAGCCATAAAATAAAAGCACTACCTAACACATTGCATATAACTTTGATCCATGTTGAAAATATGTTAGAAGAAGTAGTAGCAGAAATTCCAAATTGTTCTGCAATGTCTTCATTAAGAATACCAAGACGAAATCGCATAAGTGTTAAAACAAATTCGTCACAATGAAAATGTTTTCTATATTTAATTGACTGAAATCTGCGCTTTAATTTGCTAGTATTCTGAACATGTTTTGTTTTTTTTTCGCCAGTAACTAAGCTTTTGAAGAAATGGTATAATTAGTAAGAAGATGGCATTAAATAAGCTTTATTTAAGTAGATATCCCTGTATAAAAGTTCATTTTTTTGTCTGTTTTAACTTTGTTGTATGAAAAAATTTTTTAGTTTGATTAACTTGTTTTTGGTTTAGTTGCTTCAAGGATATATTCAAAAAATTAACTTTTTTAACAAGAGAATCAATAAAAGATGTTTTAGAATTACATCCTTCACACACATTTAGCAAAGACTGGCTAGCATATGAGTGTTCACAGCTTGGCGGTGGTAGATAAATTGCATTATCGTTATTATTACTGCATAAATCATTGGTATTATCTTCAGTTGTATTATTATTTGTGTCATTATATTCTGTGCTAACACCTTTCAAAATTAAAAAGTTCGACTTTGGAACTTTTATTTAAACTCTTTCTTGGCTTAATATTAGTAGAATTATATCCCATATTTAAAGTAGGATCTGGATTAGCAATGGTAGGTGTTCCATCTAAAAAATGCATCGAACATAAACGGGCACTGTCGCATGGATTCCATCTTTTCTTCTTTTTACTTTCCCTTTTTTATAACATTTTTCACTTTTCTCTTCCTCTAGAATTTCTTAAAGAACTTGGAAAACAGTTAAGATTGAAAAGACAATTACAACCACATTGTTCTTTTTTCAAACCTTCATGAACATGAAGTATGTTCATGAAGGTTTCATGCTTCATGAGCAGCCGTGGCGACATACTTCACGAGCAGCCGTGAGACATGGTTCATGAACAGCCGTGAGACATGCTTCATGAGCAGCCGTGGCGCAGTGGTAAGAGTTCTGGCTCAGAATCCAGAGGTGCAAGGTTCAACGCCAGCTCTTACCCAAACAAGCGACATTGGTAAAGAAGGAGGCGTAAACTTCCTTTTAAATACTCTCCCGCGGTGCTCTGTGATAAGACCGTAAGGACTTCTGGGAGCACCTAAAATAACTACAAAAAAAAAACAAAAAAACAAACAAACAAACAAACAAACAAAAAACAATACATTTCTGTTTTTTCTACTTCAAAAGTTTATAATGGCTATTCGAACACCCTGTTACTGTACAGTTACCTCTTGTTATTGTCTTGAATTCAAAAGATGAGATAAATACAAATAAATACTAATTCAAATACAGATATTTAAAAAGTTTTTTCGACTTTTACCCACATAATTAGTGTTCAGTCCCCGCTGCGCAAAGTAGTAGAATTTAAGTGTTGGATAGGTGTATTGGTCTTGACAGTTTAAATTAAAAAAAAAGAAATTGCAAATACTATCTGAAATATTTTTCAAATAGGCTTTCTTATTTGAGTAAGTTTTATTTTAATTCGGAGTTGATATAAATTGGATGAAAACATGCACTTATAATTAATATTAATTTTTTATTAACTTTGTAACAACTCTTTGTAACAATGAATCGTTGTTTGTTAAAACCAAAAAGTTTGATCATTTTATTTATTTATTTTTTATTTTATTTTTTTTATTTAAATTTATTTATATTTAAATGGAAATTAAGGTTAATTTTGACCTGACAACAAGGTCATATGTCAAAACGCCCAATGCAGGGTAAAAATATAAATTTCCCAAAAATAATTAAACTAAAATTCCACTATTTCATTTTACTATGGCCAGATGACAGCAAAATTTTTTAGTGTTTCTCAGCACCAATTAAAATTTTTTGGTCTGTTGTATCAATGCCTAATAAAATAATTCTTAAAATTCAAAACTTCAAAAATATGTTAAATTAGTTTATGTCACAAAACTTAAAAAATATTCTATTTTATTTTATTATTATTATTATATTTTCTTTGCCGTATAATTAAATTTACAATGAGAAAAAACCATTCATGTATAAAAATTGGCCGGAGCAAGAAGACATAAACTGTCAGTTATGTCAAGAAGACATAAACTGTCTTATCGCCAAGTCCCGTTTACATTAACGTCACAAAGTTACAAGTTAAAAACTAAAAGCTTAAAAATTGAAGTACAATACAATATTAGTTCGACAGATATAAGACACAAGTAATAAATCGAATAAATGTTATTTGTCTGTTCAAAATTAATAGTATATATATTTTTTATTTTAATAAGAAATAAACAAGATACACAAGACATTAGTAAATGAGTAGTGATGACTTTTTCAGGTTCAATTATTTTAGGTAATTTTAGAAGAAATCTTTAAAATCGAAAGTTTTTTCTAATAGAAAACGTTTAGATTCTCTTTTGAATTGTTCTAAGGAGATGCCTCGAAGAATTTTATTTTTAATTATATTTTTTAAAAAACCTTTCCATATAAATGGTCCCCGGTATTGAACTTGAAATGAATTGAGTTTTAAATAAGATCTTGGAATAACAAAATTATCAGATGAAAATTTAGTGGGATATTTATGAGATATTTCGGTAAAGTAAGACTGAAATATATTAGGAGATAACGCATGTTTTGTTTTAAACGTAAATAGCATAACTTGGTATATATTAAGTTTGTAAATATTAAGCACATTAAGTTTCTTTAAAAGAGATTCACCATTAACAGTTCTGTTAACGCCAAAAATAATCCTACAAGCATGTTTTTGTTTGCTATAAATTTTTTTGAGCTTCCCATAATTGGTACTTGCCCATGCAAGATAACTATGAATAAATGAGAAATATATAATTTTTAAAGATTCCGTATTAAGAAAAGGTTTAACTTTATATAGCATTGAAATATTTATGGAGATTTTATTTTCAATAGATCTAATATGATATTTCCATGATATATTTTCATCTAATATCACTCCTAGAAAGTTAATAGTTGACTCTCTTTTAATAACTTTTTTGTTCATAAAGAGATCAGGTAGTTTTAAAAAAAGGTTATCACCTTTACTAGGTTTGTTGAACAACATAAATTTAGTTTTCCCAACATTTAATGAAAGTTTATTATTCGTAATCCATTCATATATTTTTAATAACTCTTCATTAAAAATTCTAAACAGATCTTTAATATTTCTGTTAGAGTAAAAAAGATTTGAGTCATCAGCAAACAAAATAACCTTTAGAATTTTGGATGCTAAATACAAATCATTAATGAACAGTATGAATAATAAGGGCCCTAAGATTGATCCCTGGGGAACACCACAAGTTATGATATGTTTTTTTTCTTCATTTTCTGTATATATTATGTATTGTTTCCTGTTTGAAAGGTAACTTTTAAACCATTGTAAGTTATTGTTTAATACTCCATACATTTCTAGTTTTTTTATTAGAATATCATGATTAACAGTGTCAAATGCTTTTGACACTGTTTAAATGTAAAAGGTTTTTTTAGCTTATTTATAAATCTTTAAAGTTTAAAACTTAAAAAATAAATATAATCTTCACATTAATAACAACCTTATTATCTGTCGAAAAAGAGACTAGAATTATTGCTTAGCATGGTCCTTATCTCTGGAACAAATAAGTATTACAACAGCGCTAGAAAAAACGGCTGATCAACGATCAATGATCGGCTATTTTTAGGGAAATTTTGAAAAATTCAAGGGAAAATTACCTATTTTTGTGAAAAAATTACATTTTATCGGCAAGCTTTGAAAAACTATTTTGAGCGCTGTTACCAAATTTTGATTTTTCTTATCAAATGTTTTATTTGAATAGAAATTTAAATAGAAATTAAAAATAGAAGTTAGGATGATTGTAAATAGGCTTTTGGCAAGTCAAAGTTTTTCACATACTATTTTTTTAACTATTAACTAATTATTATAGCATTGTCTTAAAACAATATATATGAAAATGTAACAATATTTTAATTTTAGCCACAAAAAATTAAATAAATTAAAAGTACACTAATTATCCTCCATTTAAAAATTTGACTTGGCTAGCAACATAAAACAATTATAACAATGTATAAAGAATATTTTGATACAAAGGAATATATTACATCATTATTTGCAATAACTTTAAATGTTAAAGACTTAATAACTTAATAATTATTCATAATTAAAATTACCTTTAACTGATTTTGTCAAGTTGACTCTTAGTTTGAAGGTTTTCATGTCTGACCACTTAGTTAATGATTTAAAAGATAAACATCTGACAGATGTTTAACTAATAAAATCATTTCTAAAAATGCAAGTAGCTAAGCTCAAAATCACTAAAAAGAAACACAATTTTAACATATTAGTTTTCAACTTTAAAAACAATACAATTTTCCATTAAAAAAACTAGTTAAAACAATTTTAAATTATGTTGAAGTACATCACTAAACCTAACTTTTTCAGTTAATTTTTCCCGCTTGAGCAGTTCACATACGTTCTCCATCAGATTTAAATCCAGATGATTTATGGGCTGATCCGAGACAGATGATTTCTGGGCTAATCCAAAACTTTGCAGTGGTTTTAACCTTGTGACATAATGCCTCATCATACATAAAAATGCATTTTTCTTTATTTGGGAATAATTGTGCTATTAGTCTATCACTAACAATTTCCTGATCTTGTCTTGTCCCTTTTACTATATGCAGCCTTCCAGTACCTTGAAAATTAGTTTAAGATCACACCATAACAGATGTGCGATGCTTTAGGGTTAGCACAATCAATCTGAGTGAAGTTTTTCACCTACTCTTCTCCTAACAAAGATAGATTTTGTCACTCATAACTTGAAAAATGTTCTCATCGGAAAAAAAACCTTAAACACACATAAATAAGGTTTAAAAAGATATCAAATTCAAGTTAAACTTTACAATTAAAGATTGTGAAGTTTTTATATTTTTTTGCCTAGTTTAGATGTTTCTTCACCATAATAAGTGTTAACTTTGGTTTAAGTCCTTTCCGGTGTGAAGTTAAATCAAATCCTTTAAGACGTCTCTGGACTGTTTTTTGGGAAATATGGATTCCCTGTTCATTAACAATCTTAGTCAATAATTTAAATTCTTTGTTGCAACAAACATTTCTAATTTTTCTGTCAGTCCTGGGTTATATCAAAATCAAGTTTTTGCTTCACTCTCTTTACTGTGCTTTGAGAAATGTTGAGTATCTCAGCTATCTTATATTGTGGTATTTTTTAATAATCCATAAATTTAACCTAGTTTTTTATGGAGAAATATCACATGCCCTCCCCATCGCTAAAAAAAAAAAAAACTTTTATTTTGTGATTATTTTTATAATTACTAATTAATAACTCCTAAAATCTCATTACAAAAACTATTTTAATTAATTTAAACTTTTATGATGTTTTCAAAACGTTTTTCCAAGCAATCAAAAAATTTAAATTTTTATTTACATACAAAGAAACGTTAATATTTCTAGTTGTTAATTCATTTTATTTAAAAGAATTTGCTTCATTCATTTACAATTAATTAACTGTAAATTAACAAAGTGAACTGAAAACTGTTGAAAAAATTAACTTTTTGTTTATTCTATCAATCAAAAACATTTGGTTTTTATGCTTATTTAATTTAAATTTTGCGCTATTTCTTAATTATCCTTTTTATTGTGAAAATTATTACATTTGTCTAGAGCAGTTCAAGATCATATGCATTTTTTTAGTTACATCTTTTCAATGTCAGAACTAAAAGGGTAACTACATCTGCAGAATTCACAGATGTAATTGTACAGATGTAGTTATTTTTAACATTATTGAAAAAATGTAACTACATCTGTAGTAATCATATACTTTTTACGCAGATGTTATTAGACCTCAATGAAATTCTAGATGTTGTTGGAAAGATGTTATTTTACCTCAGTGTATTTACAGATGTTGCTGGACAGATGTTATTAGATGTAGCAAAAACTGATTCGTTACCTGGGTAACAACATCAGGGTACCCTGACCCATTAATATACTAAATTGATATATATATATATATATATATATATATATATATATATATATATATATATATATATATATATATATATATATATATATATATATATATATATATATATATATATATATATATATATATATATATATATATATATATATATATATATATATATATATATATATATATATATATATATACACTACTAGTGCTTGATTTACGGGTACATTTTTTTTTTCCCCGGTAATCGCAATTTTTATTTCTTTATTTTTACTATATTTTTCATATATGTTCTTTTTTTTATATTTTTATTTTATGTCAATTTTTATTTATTCATTTTTAAATTTATTATTTTCGTAAAAAAATTTATTTTCCATAAATATTTTTATTATTTTTATTTAATTATTATCTATTATATTTTATATTTTTATATATATATTTACAAAAACGATTATTTACATTAAAATTACTAACTCTAACCCTAACCCTAACCATATGCCTGACCTTGCTGCCTGGCCAAATTAAACTCTCAGTCGATGTGGCAGCACTCCCTTGCGAGTCAGGCTATTTGTCAGTCGATGTATGTACTTTTCGCTTTGCATAAAAACTATTTACGGGGACATTTTATTACAAAAAAAAACGCTACTTAGGAGGACAAAAAACTATCGAGTACACTAAAATGTCCCCGTTACTAATAATGTCTTCGTAAGTATCCATTTTAATGTAAAATCTATTTTCGAACATGCTACTATATGGATATATGGATAAATCTTCTGCGGCTGATATATGGATAAATATATATGGATATAAAATATATGTGGATAAATCTTCTGCGGCTGAATATTCAGCCTCTGTAAACGTCTAAAAATAGCTTCTGCGACTGAAAATTAACGCATGCGCTCATATTATGTTTATAATTTTTTTTCGTTCGCAAATGCACGTGAGTTTAATAACTAGTAAATAAATAGCTGATCTTGTTTTTGGAAAATTGAACTGTTTATAAATGATTTTTGCAGCATAAATTACCATTTTGTTAAATTACCATTTTGTTACACAAAGACATAATTTCACTGTTGCTACATACAACAAGAAAGTAAGCTACTATATGATTTATTTATTTCGTTTGTATCAGTTGTTTGTATAAGGAAAGTATTTATTACTTATGTATATTGTAGCCATATAGTTATTATTATTACTTTTTATTTTATTATTTATTATTATTACTTTTTATTACTAATAACTATATGGCCAAATATATTTGTTTTAACAATCCATTAAATACTTATTTATGATAAATGCAATGCTTTTCTTAACAGCCTCATCAAATAAAAAACATTTACTATGAAATTACTTTCCACGATCAGTACATTCTGTAATAGTATGGCTATCCAATTCTATTGAGCAAAGATTATTTAGAAATTTTTTCTAGATAATCTTTTACTAAATGCAGTTCATAGTAAAATAACCAAAAAAAAATGTAATAAACAGTTTTGTTTTGTAATTGTTTATTATTAGACGTTGTTGTACTCAAACACATTTAATGGATTGTTGTTTATATAATAAATGAAAAGCATCTTTTGCAATATGACTAAATTACGAAAGAATTGAAATAAAAAAGATTTTTAAATTGTCTACTGTATTCCTTTGGAAACCAGCATTTCAATAAATACCTAACTATTCAAAAATAATGTAATGGAGAAAGTTCAATAAAACTTTTTGTCAGATAATATGCTAATAATATGTGTTAATGTAGTCATTATTAAAGTGAAAAATGTGATTATTTGAATATTCTAATCTTGTTAAATTTGGATACCATAAAGTTCTTTTCCAAATAAAGTCGCTTTGAAAACAGATCTATAAAAACAATAACAACAGAGGAAGATCTTGCTAAAAACGGTTTGAAAAATAAATAAAAAATGACAGTCCCAATATTGGTTTTTTATGATTATATCCTTTGGAATGGTTTATACTTTTATCAGGCTTGGTCGGGAAGCGGGTGCGATCGCACTCGATAACTGACCACAGAAATAATATTTAATTGCGAAAAACCGGCCAGATTTTTTAGTCGTTTTGAGAACATTTAAATTTATGTTGGTTTCTATAATTAATTTCATTATTTCATCGTAAATTTTAAAATATTTTGTTTTACGGACATACATGAAAACATACATAAACTCGAATGTTCTCAAACATCTTTGTGCGGAAAATAAAAAAAGAATATTTGCGAACACAAAAAACCCGTTAAATCTACGAACAACTAATGCTATTGGTTCAAAAAATACTAACCAAAATTTCTAGAGTATTCTGTTGAAATATTTTTAAAAATTGTATTATTTGAGTTTTGTTATGTTTTCGTTGAGATTTCTACCATAAATTGTTTTAAGAATATCAAACGAACTATTATCTTAATTCTCAGAGCCACATCTACAAAACTATAAATGTTTTAAACTAACATTATTTGTTTACAAAGATAAATGTTTTAAATTTATCTTTTTTAACTTGACGACGTTTTGTAAATATGCTATAGGTTTTATTATATTAGTATATTCTTATATTTATTATATTAGTATATTATATATTATATATATTCTTACTTTTATATAATGGATAAATTTTTTATATAATGTGTTTTTATCAATGTGTTTTTTGTGCATTTAATTTTATGTATGTGTATTTAATTCAAATGTAATCTTTTAAAGCAATTTGTGCGATTGATTTTGTAAACAAAAATACTTTCAATAATAACTGCGTTTTTAATGAAATTATTAATAATCATCAAAGTTAATACAAATAATTTTAACCACTAATTAATTTTCCTCAGTATACGAAAACCCGATAACTGATTCTTTCCCCCAAGAAAGAAAAGTTTTTAAGTTCTTAGAAATTGGTTTAATAACTTTAAATATTTTTTCTTCGGCCATTCTTACAAACCCGTTATACTTAAAATTAAAGTTACTTTTTTCTGTTTTAAATACTAATTAAAATTATAAAGCCCACTTATTAAACATCTTCAGCGTTATTGTGAAGCAGTTTCGCTTCCTCCTCACATAGTAATTTAACGTTTTTACTTAAATTCTGTTTAGCTAATTGAATTTCTGCAGTAACTCAATGATTTAACTATTTCATTTGTTCATCTTACAAAAAAAAGTTGTTTTAAATATGTTAAACTTTTCAAACTACGTGAAGCGTAAAACAGTTATTGAAAAAACTTTTTTATTTATAAATAAATTATCTAGCGTTAGTTTTATTGGTTGAATCTTGTTGGACTTTTCAGGGCCGGGGACTGCAATATTTTGGCGGCCTTTTTTATGTGCTACAGCGTAAAAATGACTAAAAAAAATAACGAATGGTCCTCTTGACTATCTCGCGGCCCCCAAACATTGTGAGACTCGAGGCTGTAGCCCTTCTACTTCCCCCCCCCCCCATACCTCCTCAATCAAGCACGGGAAATAGGACATAAGTATATAAATAAAAATTATATATACTCTTTGATAAATCGAAGAACATTTGTTTCCTAATTAAACAATCATTAATAGTATGTTGTTGCTTTATACAAAAAATGTCACTTAATTTTATAAAAAAAGTTATAAAAATTACAAAAATATTAGCTCTAATCATATTTATTTTACTTAAAGTTTTTTCGCAGTTTTTTTAACCGTCTCTCATCGGTAAAGTTAATCTTATTGCGCTTTTTAGTTTGTTTTTGAAATGTTCTCAAAATAACTTAAAAATCTTGCCGGCTTTTCGCAACTAAATATTAATTCCGTGGTCAATTATCGAGTGCGATTCCACCCGCTTCTTGACCAAGCCTGTTTTACCATGTTTTTAAAAATTACATTTTCCTTTTTATTTTGAATAAAAAAACATTGTTTAATTGAGGAGTTAAAACAACTCTTTTTTATTTTTTATTTGCATTCACTCCCAACAAGGCTGCAAGCAACCACTATCAAGTTGGGAGTTACTAGGAAAAAAAAGGAACAGAGTTATAGAGCAAGGAAACGGTTGACAGAAGACTTGAAAAGTTGAAGGTTGTATGAGTCAGGAAAACATGAAGATGGGAAAGAGTTCCAAAGGATTGAAGTGCGGGGAAAAAAACTAGATGAATAAAAGTTTTTAGAGCATGCAGGGACAGATACAGTAAACGAATGAGACTTAGCTGAATGACGAGTAAAACGAGAATGAATTTTAGTTGATGGAACTAGAGATGATAACTCCCTTGAGCAGTGATCATGATAGTATCTGTAGAAAAGAGAAAGAGATGCAACTTTACGACGATGGGAAAGAGGTTCAAGCTTAGCAAATAGTCCAGGTCCAACAACATTTACAATGCGTTTTTGGACCTTGTCAGTAAGAGAAAGTGAATAGTTAGAAGAACCAGCCCAAATATGACAACAGTATTCCATACAGGGACGAAAAAGAGATTTGTAGAGGTAGAGAATGGAATCAGAAGTAAGAAAATGGCGAGCAGGATAAAGAAAAGCAACCTTAGCCGAAGCTAATTTAGCAATCGATTGTATATATGGTTTCCTTGAAAGGTCAGTAGTAAGCGATAATCCAAGAAGACGTAAGGAGGACGACTCAGTAAGAGGATTGCCATTCATTAATATAGGAATGTTGACAATATTACGGTATTTATTTGCAGTAAGCAACTGGGTTTTTTTAGAGATAAAATTCGCAAGCCACTGTGAATCCCAATCTATTACTGAAGTGAGATCGGATTTAAGATCAGCTGCTTGTTCTAGACGATCAAAAAGAGAGGACTTTTTGTCAAGACAGGAGTATAAAGTTGAGTCATCAGCAAAAAGAGCTACTTTAGATGAAAGGTTGTCAGGAAGATCGTTTATGTAGATAAGAAACAAAACAGGGCCCAGGATGGAACCTTGGGGAACCCCAGAAGTTAATGGAAATAAAGAAGAGTGTTGGCCTTCAAGGATGACTTTAATAAACCGGTTAGAAAGAAATGATATGATAATCTCAAAAACTTTCCCAGAAACACCATATGAAGCAAACTTATAGAGAAGACCAGCATGCCAAACTTTGTCAAAAGCTTTAGATATGTCGAGAGCAATAGCCCTAGCCTCACCGCCTCCATCTAATGCACGATAAAATCTTTCAGTTACAGCAGTTAGCAAGTCAGCCGTAGAGCGAGAGGATCGAAAACCGTATTGATTGTCTGACAGCAGTTTCTTTGACTCAAGATAAGATGTGAGGAATTTGTTGATCAAAGACTCAAAGACCTTGCTAATAACAAAAAGCAGACTGATCGGACGATAATTGGAGGGGTCAGAAATTTCTCCAGAGTTTTTGAATATTGGAACCACAGATGCCATTTTCCAACAAGCAGGAAAACAAGACTCAGTCAAACACTTGTTAAATAGTTTAGAGAGAATTCAAGAAAGTTCTGGAGAACAATTCTGCAAGACTGTGACAGGAATGTTTTCTGGACCACAAGCTGTAGACGAGTTTAATTGAGATATGACTTTAGCAACAGAAGCCGGAGTGATTTGAATGTCTAACAATGGGTCAACCTGTTTGACTGGAATGGAAAAAAGAGAATGTCTATAAGATTCAAGAGTGGAATTAGAAGAAAAGTTTTTTGCAAATAGTTCTGCCTTATTCTTGGGAGAGGTAATAAGATTAGTCCCATGAATGAGAGATGGAATGTTAGATGTACTCTTGTTAACAATGCTGTTGAAGATTTTCCAAAAGTCTTTAGAGCCTAACTTCTGCGATAAAATGCGAGATTTAGTGAACTGAGAATAATGGAGTTTAGCATCAGAAAGCACCTTTTTACATCGATTTCTTGCAATAATAAATAGCCGTTTGTTCTCAAGAGAGTTGTTCTTTTGAAAAAGATGAAAAAAATGATTACGATTGGATATAGCAGCCGCACAAGAAGGAGAAAACCATGGAGTAGAATGAGGCTTGACTTGAAACCGACGCGAAGGAATAAAAGCCTCCATTCCAGCCTGAATCCAGGAGGTTACGTAGGAGGCGCATTTGTCAGCTGAGAGAGGAAAAACATCAGCCCAAGGACCATCACGAAGAAAATCATGAAAGGAATCCCATTCAGCTTTAGGGTAGTAGTAGGTGGTGCGATGATAAGGTGAGCCCAAAAAAGAAGTACGAGAAGAAAGAATTGTAGAGATCATTGCATGGTCAGAACCACCTAAGGGAGAAAAGGGAGAAACTGAACATAAGCTAGGATCAGAGACAAGACATAAGTCAAGGAGTGAAGGTAAATGATTAGGGTTGTCAGGAAAACGAGTCACAAAGTTAACTATCTGAGTAAGAGATTGAGAAACGCGGAAGTTAAAGGCTTTAGTGCCAGCAGGATCAGTGGTGTTAGAGCCAAGCTATTCAGTGTGATGGGCATTAAAATCACCAACAACAACAATATTGGCAGTGGGGTAGAGAGAGAGGGCATGGTCAATTTGATCAGAGATAACATCTAAAAGAGTGCAATCATGGGAAGAAGGAGAACGATAAAGAACACAGAGAAAGGTGATAGAGTGAATAGGTGCTAGGCGAAAGCACATAAAAGAATGGTCAAAGGATTCGAACCTGATTTCACGACAAATAGGGGGATTAAGGCGTATGTATACCCCTAAACCTAGCATGTGACTATTTGAGTCTTTACGAATCATAGGATAGTACCCATCAACACTGACATCTGAAGAAGGAATTGCAGAATTTAAATTTGTTTCACTGAGTGCAAGCAAATTCGGTGAATTTTGCAGGAGGTAAGACTCAACTGATGGAAAGTTGCTTCGTAGACCGCGAATATTTGTAAAAGATATATTAAAATATTTAGGTGGTGGGGATGGTTTTTTAGGTTTTAAATTTTTGTTTACTTTGGTCATGATTTGGATTTAATGAGAACTTGACTCATTCATAGAAAGAGCATAGCCTCCTAATCAATGAGCTATGCAGTTGTCTCTCTGTCCTGTTAATTAACCCTAAGCCGTGACATAGGGCTCCTTATGTGGCCTTGACAATGCACACCAAAAGCATTAACAGGGACACCATTCATGCGCAACATGGCACTGTTAATTCTCTGATAATTTGCAGCTGTTGATGGAATCAGCCTCTCTGAGAGCTACCACAGAGTTCGGGAAACCTTACTACCAACCGGCCTCAGAACCATTAAACTGAGTTTTAGAGCTGAACACTCATATGGAGATAACAGGAAGAGTTGCATAGCCATTATCAAGGAGACATAAGCAAAATTCTATGAGTAGAGTCAAGGAGATCCAGCATTCATCATCCTAGG
>NC_061168.1:39739060-39891560 GCF_022113875.1 Hydra vulgaris
AAATTTTACGTTGTTTAAAACCTTCTTCTGGATCATTAGAGAACTGTGCAGTTAAATCTACTAAAATGTTGTTAATTTCAGCAAATTGGAATATAATTTTTTTTAGAAACTCTGAAAAGTAAAATATATAAGTGAAGCAATATAAACAGTACATAAAATAGTAAATAGTATTTCTTACATTTGGTTGAAAAGAGGTAGATTTAAACTGAATAATGCAAAAATCCTAAAGATTCATGCTTAACCTTAAAAAAATATATAAACAAGTAAAGTTCAAGAAATAATAAGATTTTTGTCTAACGCTAAAAACTGTAAAGAATCGCTACTACTTGCAAAATATATGAAAAATTCTTCAAAGGTTAAATAATTTGTACATGCACATGCAATACAGAGAAGTTTTATTATTTGAGTCAAAATCGCGATTTTGTTAAGCAACTCTGACTCCACTTTCAATGTTGCAACTCCAAGTCTATGACTACGCAACCCTGATTGCTCTGTTCTTTAAGAGCATTGCAATTCTATTTGTAGAATACACTAACATAATTTATATATATATATATATATATATATATATATATATATATATATATATATATATATATATATATATATATATATATATATATATATATATATATATATATATATACATATATATCAAACATAGATCATCCTAGTCATATTTTAAAACTCTGGAAAGTTGTTTGAATAAAATATCCGGAAAAAATGCGAAATTTGTCTGTCCTTATATTCTTTTTAATTTCGCTTTTAGATAAGTTGCTTTTTTTATGAATATCATGAAAAACTAATAGTTGAAAAAAATATCCGGAATTCCGGAAATATCTAGAAATATCCAGAAAAAGATAATCCCTGATCAAATAATAATTTAAATGCAGAAATACATCTTAATAATGAAACTTTAAGTTTTATGCCTTTTGGCAATCACCAATCATATTATTAAAAAATATAAAAGCATTATAAAAAATACAAGTTTAGCGTTGCAGCAGCATCTAATGTCAAATATCCAATACTCAGCAGAATCAAATCGATGGAGAAAAATTTTTTTTTTTCTTTCAGAGCTGTATTTCCAATAGTATACCACATTTATCAATACACACACATGCACAAACATACACATACACCCACACGCATACACACACATACATATATGTATATATATATAAATTTACATATATATATATATATATATATATATATATATATATATATATATATATATATATATATATATATATATATATATATATATATATATATATAAATATGTATATATATATATCTATATATATATATATATATATATATATATATATATATATATATATATATATATATATATATATATATATATATATATATATATATATATATATATATATATATATATATATATATATATATATATATATATATTCATTATATATATGTATATATGCATATATATATATATATATAATATATATATATATATATATATATATATATATATATATATATATATATAGATATATGCTAAAAACTTTTTATCTAAATCATCTCTTGATTCAACTAGTCTACCTGATAGACCCGACAAACAGGTCAGTCAATTGCCTGACTTTTACAGACTCTTCTACAGCTTGTGGTCCGGAAAACATACGTGTTATAGTCTTGCAGAAGTGCTCCCTAAAGCTGTTGTCTATACTTTCAAAACTATATCCATCCTGCTGGAAAGCGGCATCTGTTATCCCTATTTTCAAAAATTCTGAAGAGCTATCTGACTCATCTGACTACCATCCCACTAGTCTTCTTCCTATTAAGGCTTCTAGTTAAATTGTTTTTTTAAAAGTTCGAACCTGAACATGTTTGAACTGTTATGGAAAAAAGTTTGAACTATTTCGAACTTTATTTTAGTTATGTTAAAACACTCACAAATAATACAAAGTATGCTTAAAAGTATTTATTTGTTAATCATCATTAATTGGGAAAAAAAGTAAATAATATCAAATAGCACTCTTCCTAGTTTGCTTTAAAAAAAGTAGTGCATCAAAAGCTTCATCATTTAAAGAACTTTTTACTTTAGTTGCAAAAAGTCCAAGACTAGAAAAAGCTCTCTCAACTTCTATGGATATAAGAGAAATTGTTTGAAGAGCTTTGAAAAGTCAATCTAAATACTTGGGCCTGTTTTGCTAGTTTTAAAAACAGCTATTACCTTTTGAACGAAGTTTATTCTAATTTCCTGATGGTCAAGTTTTATTTCATTGTCTGATTGTTCAATAAAAAATTTGAGTTGTTAAGCTAAATTCTATTTGATTTTGATGATTTTTATGTTATCAATTGTACTATCAATATTTACTTCCTTTTCATCAGTCAAGCTATCATTAGATGGTTGAAATAATGGCTGAATAAGATTATCAGCGACATTGTTTTCCACCTTTTTTCAACCTTTTTGCTAAATTGGTCAATTTTATTTAAGACATTCTGATTTGACAAGTACTTCATGAGACGAACTAAATAAATATTTCTTCTTTTAATTATTTTATATTCAAATATCTGTATAACAAGTTGACTTCTATAGTTGTATTAACTTTTATATATAAAGTAGCGTCCAAAAGTTTGCAGACAGGCATAAAAACATTAAATTTTACTAATATTTTAGCGCATAAACCACTTAAGCCGCTATATTATAAACCAATTAAAAGGTTTCTAGGTTAATAATTATGTTTTGAACAAATAATGAATATTTAATTAACATTTTAAAATTGGTTTTCAAAATAGCGATTTTTGATAAGTTCAAAAGCTTGCAAACACACTAAAGCTTTTAATATTTTCACCCCAAAATTGATTTTATAAGCAAATACTTTGTGGAAATAATTTAAATACTTTATATATAAGTGATTGAGATCATGGGATCTAAGAAATCTATTTCATCTCCAGTGAAAAAATTGATCTGGAGATCAGTTCAAAATGGAAACTCGTTTCGTAAAACAGCATAGCTTCATGGAGTTGGTAAGTCTGCTGTTTGACAAACTATGAAGAGATATGAGCTTACTAGATCTACAAAGAATACAAATCAGTCAGCTAGGTCACGCAAAAAAGCGCGTTATCAGGATAAAAAGCTTGTAATACTAAGCAAAGAAAATCCCCTTTTGACAGATGTCGATTTAAACATAAAAATGAGACGTTTCTATGAAATGTATTGAAGTATTTCTACTATAAAATGTTGTCTAAGTCATGCCAATTTATTTGGAAGACGCCCAGCTAAAAAACCATTAGTTTCCTTGAAAAATGGTAACGTCCGAAAAGAATTTGCATCAGAACATCTAAAGTGGAGTAGACAAAAATGGTCAAAAATTCTTTTTAGTGACGAAATGATGTTCGGATCAGATGGAATCATGTATAATAACTAATGCAATCAGGTATAAGGAATCAGGTATAATAATTAATATAAAATAATAACTACCTACCGTAAAACATGTAGGAGGTTATGTAATGATTTGGGGATGTTTTAGCCAAAAAGGAGTTGGTCCTCTTCATAGAATTACCAAGACTATGAATCAAGAAAAGTACAAAGATATATGTTAGACTGTTATGTTACCATATTCAAAGAATAAAATACCTTGAGGATGGATATACCAACAGGATAACGATCCCAAACATACAGCCAAATTGGTTTTACACATTTTCAAAGAGATTAGCGTTAATATTTTCAATTAGCCATTACAATCACCTGACTTAAATCCTATTGAACATCTATGGAAACATGTTGACCGTCAAATAAAAGAAATCCAGCCTACAATTTATGCTGATTTATTTAATAAAAAAAAAGAAATATGAGAATTAATTCCAATTGACGTTTGCATTAATTTAGTTGGCTCTATGCCTCATAGATGCTAAGCTTTTCTTGATTGTAAAGGATATCCTACAAAATACTAATGTGATTTTGCTTTTGTGGCAATTTCAAAAGATCAACATCTCTTTTTAAAAAAGTATTAATGGACAATTTTAGTGTTTTTAAAGCAACACAAAGTTCATGAAATCAAGTTCATTTTTAGTTAGAGGAATCAATATTCCTACTAACCAGAGCTATTTTTACTTCTGTAAAAATAGCTCTGGTTATCATTATTTAACCTCCAAGAGTTACCTCCAAAAATTTTTCAAGCATAATAAGAGTATTGCTCCATCTTGTCTTTGAATCACAAATCAAAGTTTTTTTTTCCAATCTTTTCAAATTGCTCACTGGTGATCTACGACATTTTTGAACCAATTTTCTTATTTTTGACACAGTTTTTTGATATTCAAGTTTAATAATGGAATAGAATTTTCACTAACAACATGAACAGTTTGAATATCACCAACTTCATCATCACTGTAACTGTAACAATAATCTACAGCTTCCATATCACCATCAACAGGGTTATTATCAGAAACATGTACATCAACTTTGTAAGTAGCACATCAGTTACATATAGATGAATGGCGTGGTTGTAACACATTTGATGTTCAAATTAAGTGTCACAACCAATTTTTTTTATTAAGCTAGCTCCATCAATAACAGAAGCTACAATGGTTTTGTACAAATCCAAATCAAATGAGTTAAGCTTATCACTTATCAATTTAATGGCTTTTTTTTGTACCTTGGATTCTTACATTCCAAGCGGTTAAAATCCTTCATTACGATGTAGATTTAGGTTTATATATTTTCTATTTTTTACTAAAGTTCACTCATCAAATGTAAAAATAATTTTATTATTTTAAATATTAACGCTAATCTCTTTGAAAATGTGTAAAACCAATTTGGCTGTATGTTTGGGATCATGTTTATCTTAAAGTTTCATTTTCAAAGAACTTATAACTTATATTTTGAAGTATTTAATGTCAAGATTGGAAACGTTTTGAGGGATTTGGTATCCCTGGGCACAAAATGCTGATTATTATCACTTTTAGCAATGGTTTGAAAGCGGATTACATCAATACCTGATAGTCGACTTAAAATTTCATGTAAAGTTTTATGGTCTTGAAAAAACTTTAAAATCTGGCAGCAGTAATATTTGCTGCTGCCTCGGGCACAGAGTTATTGCATTTAAAAATTTCAATTTTGATTTTTGTTTTTAAATGCCTTGTAATAGCTGTTGTTGTTGAACCAGGTATTTTAAGAATAATTTAACAGATTTTACACTTTAAACTCTGTATTTCTTCTGATAATTTGAAATAGCCCTTTTATTTATCAACAAAAAAAAAATTTTTTTGGATTCAATTAAAAGCATTAGGTTTTTCTAGATCAGATTTTTGAGCTGATTAAGAAAATGGAATCCATTTTGATCCTACACATCTTAAATCAGTTTTAAGTTATTGTTTTTGCACACTTTCAATTTCAAACATTCCTTTTTTAAATTGTGTAAATGTAAGTTTATATTTATATTTAATTTACAGTAAAAAAGAAGGCAAAAAATAGATCCTATCTGTATTTTATTGCAGGATGTGTTCAATATGCAGTCAATATTGTAAAAATAGTTCAAGCAGTTTCTGTTACACTTGTTTTCATTATGTTATATTTCTGTTATACTTGTGGTCATTATGTTATATTATTATCGAAATAAAACTAAATAAAACTTAAATACAAAAGAGAAAAATGAATTCAAAGTTTCTCACTGCTTGCGACTTCTATTTTGGATTCAAGGTGGGAAATTATGGCGAAAAAAGGACGCCTCAGTATTGTTGCACTAACTGCTACATGTGTTTGACTAAATGGCTGGGTGAAAAAGATAAAACACGCATGCCATTTGCCATTCCTACGATATGGAAGCTACGATATCATACCACCGACTGCTATTTTTGTTTAACAAAAAATAACATAACGTATCCAATTTGTGATTCAGCAAAGTTGCCAGTACCTCACAGTAACAGTCTGTCTATTCCAACACCACCAAGTGTATTCAGCCTCTTGCCATCTCCAGATACATCAGGCAAATCAAACTGAAAATTATGATAATGGCTCTATGCTTAAAATAATCATGATGGCTATCAACGGAATCAGCTTTTATTAGCCAACAGACGCTAAGTGATCTAATCACAAACTTACATCTATCAAAATCGAAAGCTGAGGTTTTGGGTTCTCGACTACAAGAGTGGCACTTGTTAACGCCTGATACCAGAGTGACCATTCACCAAAACAGACATGAAAGATACTTGAAATATTTTATCAAACAAAATAATATCACCTTTTGTACGAATAATGAAGATTTGATAACTGAACTTCGCTATGTCAATTCCTCAATCGTTTCTTTATCATCTCCTCAAAGTACTCTCTAAAGGCAGTATTAATTTATATTGGAAACAAATATCCTTCCATTCAAATAACTTAAGCAGTAGGACTGCAGGAAACTTACGGGACAATGAAAACTGTACTTGATTTGTTAGCTCTGGCAACCACTAGTGGATTATTTTTAGTGAACTTAAAGTAAATACCCCGCTGCTTGAACTGCGATTGGGTTTAATTAAGTATATGTGTTTCCTCTGCCTATGGGATAGCCAAGACACAAAAAATCATTATGTGAAAAAAATATTTTCCAAACGTACAGAATATAGCCCAGGATACCACAACGTTAATCACATTCCACTTGATAAACTGCTGAAAATTGTGCTTCCTTCTTTGAATATCAAATTGGGTTTAGTAAAATATTTTGCAAAAGTAATGAATAAAAATAGCGCTGGCTTTAAGTAAAGTTCTCTCAAATCATTTCTGAGGCAAAGAATGAAGAACATGTTTTTGATGAGCCTCAAATTAAAGAGCTCCCTAAAAAATAGAAAAATTGAGGAAACTCTTACACTAGCTGAACGCAATGCTTGGCAGTCATTTAAAGATGTGGTTCATAACTTTCTGGGAAACAAAAGGGCAGATGGTTTTAAGAATCTGGTCGAAAGTCTTCAAGCATTATCAAGAGCTGGGTTGTCGAATATCGTTAAAGCAACATTTCTTGTATTCTCGTCTTGACTTTTTCCCAGAGAATTTAGGTGCCATTTTAGACAAACATGTTAAAAGATTTCAACAGAAAATTCGGACCATGGAGAATAGGTATCAAGGCAAATGGGATAAAGCTATGATGGCCAATTATTGTTGTTTTTTAAAAAAACACTCAAGAGACTCAATAACAGCAATCCAAGCTCACTCATCGTTTTTAAACACTTGTAACCATATCTTATTCGTTTCGTGCTTTATATTTCTTTATACAATTTACACAAAAAGTGTTTTTTGAATATTCCAAAACATCGGGGCGTATTGGATAACTAATGGGATTTTTTGGATTTAGCATGCTCAAAATAACTAGAGAGACATAATTATATCAGCTGAAAAAAAACTTTGTTGACCAATGTTTTTATAAATAAACGTAGCTATACTTTTTATTTTCTACAACTAAAACTATATTTTTGAGCTCGTAACTTACTTTCTGATCATCAGTATGGATTTTGATCTTCTTGTTCTACTGCTGATTTGTTAAAAGTAATAACTGATAGGTTTTATCATGTGTTAGATAGGTGTGGAGAGACTAAGGCTATCGCTCTTGACATTTCTAAAGCCTTTGATAAAGTTTGGCTACTCCATAAGCTTTCTTTTACGGTGTATCAGGTAACATCTTTAAGATTTTTAAATCCTTTCTTTCCAATCATAGTATAAAAGTTGTCCTCAATGGACAGTACTCTTTTTCATATCCTGTAACTTCAGGGGTTTCCCAAGGTTCTATCCTTAGCCTTATACTCTTTTTAATATACATTAATGATCTTCAAGAATCTCTCACATCTAGGCTTGGGCAGAAATTGCGTGTGATCGCACACTTCAACTGACCATGCTTATAATTTTCTTCAACTGACCATGCTTACAATTTGACCAGGGTGGTTTTGACGTTTTAACAATTTAAATGCTTCATTTTTTTTTTTTTTTTTTTTTCATTTTTCGTTTTTGTTACAATTAAAATCCGTAATATAATATCAGATACTCTTATTCTTTCAAAAATAAACCAGTTATAAATATAAAAAATAAAAGTCAAAATAATAAAAGTTAGTTATACAAATATAAATAAAAACGCCAATACTTTTTGATATTTTACTGCCAATATAGGCAATATGTTTATTCCAGTTAATATTTTCGTCAATAAGAACACCAAGAAATTTTGTGACTCTTTCGCGACTAACTTCTGTGTTTTCAATAACTAGTTTTAGAAAAGAAATAGGTATTTTTTTTTTTTTATAATGGGTGGAATAATGAGAACTTTGTTTTATTTGAATTAATAGAAAGATTATTTGCATTGAACCATAGTGAAATTTTATCTAACTCATTGTTCATTTGTACGAAGAGTTGAGGTATATCTTTTCCTGAAATAAAAAAGTTACTGTCCTTAGCAAACATTATTGTTGATATATTTGACGCTCTCCAGAGATCATTCACGTATATTAGGAATGGTAGAGGCCCAAGAATAGATCCTTGGGGCACTCCACAAGAAATTAAAGATGAATTTGTATGTTTTTTATTTCCGCATTATATGGACTGTGTACTTATAAAAAAATTGTTACGTTAAGAATAATTTTTTATTATTGACCTTTTTTAAAAATTTTATTTTACGCGAAGGCTTGAAATAAAATAAAAAAATATTTATAGCGAATGTTTAAAATGAATGCATTTTGTGTAAATTAACAAATAACGTTATAAATTTTTTTTTTTTAAATTAGGAATGTATTTTTTATGATAAATTTGAACATTTGAAACTATTTTTGCATGTCTTTCTAAAAATCTTTTGAAAGATAATTAAGTTACTTTAAATTATAAATAAGGTAAACTAAATTTTCCGTTGCAATAGAATGGTTTAATTGCTTTTTTTTTTGTTTCTGTTTTTAAATAGAATTGTTTTAAACAATTTTTTAAACAATTTTTTTTTTTTTTTTTGCAATTTTATTAAGAAAAAAAAAAAAAAAATGTTTACACAATTTAAGAATAATATATATAACACTTTTTAATAATTTAAATAAAGTTTCTTCATGCATTAAACTATCATTAAAAGTAATTTGTAAAAGATTTTGCGTAACTTTAATAAAATGTTTCAAAAGATAAGTTTTAAATTAATTTATTTTAAGCGCAATTAAAAACATAACAAAAAGTAAATTTCGCTTTAAGTTTAAGTTTTTTTTTAGCGCTTATATATTTTCTTTTTCGGAAGGAAATGTTTTCTTTTTTCATCATTTTTTTTTAATTTCCTTCCTAGTTTAAGTGTATCAAGCTTTTTTTTTTCAGCGCATTTCTAAAATGTTTAAAAATCATCTAAACATGTAAACAGTCATAGGCAAGTTGTCAAAAAATAAAATCATTTGCATGGTCAGCAAATACCGCTCGATCGCTAGTCATTTCTATACGAGCCTGACATCTAAAATGGCATTGATCGCTGATGATACTACTTTTTATTTTTGTCTTAGGAAGAAGTCAACACTCTCTGGTTGCTTAGAGGGGACAATTGAGCTTGAAAAGGATCTCACTTCTGCTACAGCATGGGGAAAAAATCAATTTTTTTCTGCTTATTGTTGTCGCAATTATCTAGATATTCCTATATTTATAAATGGTAATGTACTCGATGAGTCATCTACCCTTTATCTTCTCGGATTAATTCTCACTTCTGATCTTTCTTGGAAACCATATATCAAATCAATTGCAAAATTAGCATCTGTTAAGGTTGCATCTTTTTATCATGCTTGCCACTTTTTTACTCATGATTTTATTCTTTATTATTAAAAATCTCAAATCCAAATGAATACTTTTGTCATATCTTCCAATGATGCTCTTTCTTTTTTGGACAAAGTCAAAAACGCATTGTAAACATAGTTGGACCTGCTATTACAGTCAACCTATAGCCTGTATCATATAATGTTGTAATGTTGCTTCTTTTTCTCTTTTCTATAAACGCTATAATGGGCACTGCTCTAAAGAGCTAGTGTCTCTTGTACCATCTACTAAAATTCATTCTTATGCTACTTTCATTCAATTAAGTCTCCTCCTTTTACAGTAACTATTCCTAAGTGCTAAAAAAAATTTTATTCGTCTAGTTTATTTTCTCGAATATCAGTTCTTTTGAATTCGCTTCCTTTATCTTGTTTTCCTGATTCATATAACTTGCAATCTTTTATGTCGTCTGTCAATCGTTATCTTGCTCTATAAATTTCATCTTTTTTCTTCAAGTAACTTCAAAATCTAGCGGTTGCTTGCAGCATTGTTGAAAGTGAAGATGATAATTTATTTTATTTTATTCGGTATCTAAATTTAGTTTGCAAAATTAATTGCAAAGTTTTTTTTAGCAGAGTAAAGCAAATGCTAGATTAAACACATTTTTCATTTACTTTAATTTAAAGTTATCTAATCAAAATTTAAATTGCATAAATTTAACATAAAGTTGCGTAACTTTATAAGCAAAAAATGTGCTGATAAGTTTAAAATAAATTAAGGTGGTACAACACCAAAAAAACTAGAAAACTAAAAATTTTTTTGAGTTTTTCAATTTTGCATAAAATATGTGTCAAATTAATCAAAGAACGTTTAGCCAAAGTTTCAGAGCTAAATAATTTATCTTTCTTTAGATATGAGCATTTTATTGGAACACTGTGTATCTTTTTTTCCTTAGCAACGGAGATACTAAATATTTAACATGGTTGTTAGGGCAATTTCTCCCTAAAAATAAGCTCAATTTTACTGGAGTCTTCAAGCTTTGTAAGCTTGATGTCACTTCTATGTTTTCCGAATTGAAATTCAATTAAAAGTCATTGTTCTTAACCACTTAACACATTTTGTAACAGCTAACAGATTTGAAAGATTTGGAGTGTTATTGTTTGTTTACCCTTTGGATTTATATTATATATATATTATATAAATATATTTAAAAGAAATGCCAAATAAACAAAATAGTACTAGTAAGAAGAGCAGAAAATGGAATGGGTTTAAACCATCTGATATTCTTAAATCAAAACCTGCAGATCATGAGATTTCTTGTGTTAGCTCAAGAAAGTTAGATGTATCGTTCAGCTCGGATAAATATGACTCTGACGACTATTTTATACTTATTAACTTTTTATTGTTAAAGAAATTAATTGCACCCACTGTTTGCCCCAATTGTTTCATTGGAAATTTGTTAATCAAAGATAACGTTAATTCTCGCATGGGCTTTTGTCATTTACTTGAGATGAAGTGTACAAAGTGTAACTTTTCTAAAAATTTTAGAACTTCACCAAAGTCAAAGAATTCTTTAAACACAAATGAGTTTCCTATTGATACTGTATTTCCTATTTATAAAAAAGAACTTTCATCTCTAGAATCACCATATGAGATCAACCTGCGAGCTGTCATCGGATTGCGAGAAATAGGTGCTGGCCATGAGTCGATGAAAACTTTTTCCTTCTGTATGAATCTTTATTGTTTGTCGCCTAATGGCTTTAATAAGTTAAATAAAACTGCCATGTTAGTAAACAAAATTGCTGCTGAGGAAAGTATGCAAAAAGCTGCTTTTGAAACCAAATCAATAAACAACTCTCTTGAAATGAAAGAAGTTAGAATTTCTATTGATGGTTCATGGCAAAAGCGAGGTCATAATTTGTTGAATGGTGTTGTAACTGCTGTTTGTAGTGATAAATGTATTGATGCAGAGATATTTACCAAACATTGCAATGGATGTAAAATGTGGAGATCTAAAAAAGGAACTCCAGAGTATCAGTGTTGGTTGGTTAATCACCAGTGTGAATCAAATCACAAGGGTTCATCGGGTAGTATGGAATCTGTTGGAGCTGTGGCTATGTTTAAGAGATCTTTACAAAAAAATAAGTTGATATATAAAGAATATCTAGGAGATGGGGATACATCTTCTTTTAATGATGTAATAGAAGCAGATCCTTACAAAGAGTATGGTATTATGCCTGTAAAACTGGAATGTGTTGGACATGTTCAAAAATGGTAAGGAACACGTCTACGAAACCTTGTCAAAGCCCAAAAAGGTACTAAAAAACCAATATCAGAGGTAAACTCACTGAAAACTGCATTAATTCAATGCAAAATTTCTATGGTCTTGCAAAAAAGCAGTTTATGCCATACTTTTCCATTTCACCAATTATCCTGATTCCTACACACGCCACCAGTTTTGTCCTCGTGGAAAATATAGTTGGTGCAAATACTGGGCTCTAAATCAAAAGAATTATAAACCCAAATCAACCATACCTCTGTGGATAAAAGATTTAATTCTACCAATAATTATAAATTTACAATCAGATGAATTGTTATAAAAATGTTTACATGGAAACACACAAAATGCTAACGAGGCACTTAATGGACTTATTTGGGCTCGTGTACCAAAAAGATTTTTTATTTCTAAATCAACACTGGAAATAGGAACGTATTCAGCTATTTTAGCATACAATGATGGTGCAAAGGGTGTTATTAGTGTTTTTAGACATTTTGGTTTACATGGTAAGGTATCAAATATTTCAGCGACTTCTAAAAATAAAAAAAGGATTAGTCAAATGAGGTGCAAGTCATCAGAGAAGGGAAAAAAAAGAAGAAAAACTCTTAGAGCCATTAAAAAAGGTCACCTAGATGAGGAGAAAGTAAAAGAATGTAATGACAGTTATGTTTCAGGAGGATTTTAAATTAATATTGTAAATATTATATCAAGAATTTTTCAATGCTGTTTATCTCAGTTCGCGTTTTTTTATTTTTGCTTAAACTTCAAAACACATTTTCTCGAGTTAGCATTGTTCATTTGATCTGAAATTTTCAGTACTTGCTCGAAATACCTATAAAATTCATTTAACAGATGGATTTTTTTTTATGATCAGTAATTTTTTTTTTTTTTTAGTCAGATCTCTCTAAAACGTCAAAAAATAAATAAAATATGAGGAAAAACTACATAACTCATCATTTACTTTGATATTTAAAAAATCTATCTATTAAATGGAATAAAATAGTGTTTAGAGTAAGTGTACAAAATTTCAGGTCATATAATGATGGCTAGCCTTAGATATTATGTTTTGAAATTTAGTCCAAAAACGCATTTTTTAATAGTTTTTCCGCCATTATGGTCCTAATGCCAATTTAAAAAAAAATTTTTTTTGCTTTTTTTTATTTAAATCATTTGAGTAAACTGTATTTAGTAGCATTTTTATTTTAGAGGTTTATTTCATTTTTTTATTTATTTGGTGTTGTACCACCTTAAAAGACCTAAAGACTTCTAGTTTTTAGTTTTTTTAATTTATTTTAAAATGTTATAAATAGAAGTAGAAGGCTAACTACAAAAAAAAAGCAAAAACTGATTTATTTTTGAGTCTTTAGTAAAAAAATTAATTAAGAATAAATGGTTTAACAAAAAATATACAATTTCAGACCCTCTAATAGTTGTTGAGAAAAAGGTTTACTTTACAGATGAAACAAATCAAACGTTAAACGGCAACTGTGCTACTAATTGTAAGCTGATGTAATAACATCTGGAAAAAGAAACAACATAATAATGCATTATTTTAACCAGATGTAGTTACATATAGGAATTTTATCAGATGTAATTACATTTGGAGAAAATTCTTCCAGATGATATTGGACTTTTTTTTTTCCACATCTTTGCTTCAAACAAACCTGCAAGCAACCACTAGTTAGTGTTGGAAGTTACTGAAAGAGAAAAGATGAAGATTGTAGAGCAAGATAACGATTGACAGACGACTTAAAAGATTGCAAATTATATTAATCTGGAAAGCATGATGAAGGAAGCGAATTCAAAAAAACTGATGTTCGAGGAAAAAAAAACTAGACAAATAAGGGTTTTTGGAGCACTTAGGAACAGTAATAGAAAAATGATGAGACTTAATTGAATGATAAGTAACGCGAGAATGAATTTTAGTAGATGGCACAAGAGACGCTAGCTCTTTTGGAGCAGTGCCCATTATAGTATTTGTAAAAAAGAGAAAGAGAAGCAACAATACAACGATGTGATAAAGGTTGAAGGTTGGCTGCAAAAGCAGGTTCAATTATGTTAACAATGCATTTTTGCACCTTTTCTAAAAGAGAAACAACATTATTAGAAGATCCATCCCAAATATGGCAACAGTGTTCCATATAAGGCCGGATTTAAGATTTGTAGAGATAGAAAATAGAATCCATAGTAAGAAAGTGTCCAGCTCGATAAAGAGATGCAACTTAAGAATATACTAATTTTGCAACGGATTTAATATATGGTTTCCAAGAATATTTATTAACAGTAATGTACTCATCAAGTACATTACTGTTAATAAATATAGGAAGATCTAAATTATTGCGATAACGATTGGCTGAAAAAAATTGTTATAGTTTCGCAGTGGAAGCAATTAAAGTTCCACCACTTATATGAAATCATCAGGCCGTAATAAATTTAAGAGAAGCAAGAAATATTTTGTATAAGTGCAAGATAAATTATAAAATTTGGACAGATGTCCAGAATTAAGAGTTAGTGTTTAAAAGAAGAGTACTATTCAGTAATTAAGTTTTAGTTAAGTAAGTGTTGTTCATGTTAGATTTAAGTACGTGTTGTTGCAGTGTTCTGTAAGTTATTGTGTTTTGTGTTTGTACTGTTCTAAACGTTAAAGTTTTATGTGTCATTTAATGTTTTATTGCTTTGAATCTGTGTGTTCGTAAATAATGGTTCTTAGTCTCGCTCAGTCCAATCTTATTATGTTCTCTTTACATATCAGGTTCGCAACTAGAATAAGTGAGTATAGTCACTAGAGGAACATATTTAGACGTAAATGCCTTAGACAAAAGAAGTAAATGATTATATTAGAAAAAGTTATTGTTCTTACTTATTTCCAGTTTTGTTTAACTCAGTATAGGCTCAATTAATACCGTTTAGTGGAGTTGATCGTTTTAATGAATTTGTTTTATTTTATAAAAACATGCAACCTTATAATAAAAATATTCGTTTTAAATTTAGTTTATATACTCAAAGATCGACAAACACAATAATTTTGTTTATTTACATGCAACCCGAATAACTTGTTAATGTTTCGCAGTGGAAGCTATTAAAGTTTCACAACTTATATGGAACCATCAGGCCGTAATAGTCTTAAAAGCAACAAGAAATATTTTATATAAGTGTAAGAAAGTGAAAAGATAAATTATAATATTTGGACAGATGTCCAGAATTAAGAGTTGGTGTTTAAAAGAAGAGTACTATTCAGTAATTAAGTTTGAGTTAAGTAAGTGTTGTTTATTTTAGATTTAAGTACGTGTTGTTGCAGTGTTCTGTAAGTTATTGTGTTTTGTGTTTGTACTGTTCTAACTGTTGTTGTTTTAGTACTTTAACTTCTTCGGAACAAGCTTAGACATTCCGACATGGCCCTGACGAGATGAAGATTTGTCACATACCACAACTTTCGGCCATTATGATGACCTCAACCCCAAACTCCACTTGCGCGGCACCTTCCCCGCGATTTATTTACTTTTATATTACAATGATTTTTACTAAATTACTTGTAATTGACTATTTTAATCATTTAACTACTAAATTACATGTAATTTTTTTTTTTTTTTTTTTTTTTTATTTGCATTCACTCCCAACAAGGCTGCAAGCAACCACTATTAAGTTGGGAGTTACTAGGAAAAAAAAGAACAGAGTTATAGAGCAAGGAAACGGTTGACAGAAGACTTGAAAAGTTGAAGGTTGTAGGAGTCAGGAAAACATGAAGATGGGAGAGAGTTCCAAAGGATTGAAGTGCGGGGAAAAAAACTAGATGAATAAAAGTTTTTAGAGCATGCTGGGACAAATACAGTAAACGAATGAGACTTAGCTGAATGACGAGTAAAACGAGAATGAATTTTAGTTAATGGAACTAGAGATGATTACTCCTTTGAGCAGTGACCATGATAGTATCTGTAGAAAAGAGAAAGAGATGCAATTTTACGACGATGGGAAAAAGGTTCAAGTCAGTTAGAGAAAGTGAATCGTTAGAAGAACCAGCCCAAATATGACAACAGTATTCCATACAGGGACGAATAAGAGATTTGTAGAGGTAGAGAATGGAATCAGAAGTAAGGAAATGGCGAGCACGATAAAGAGAAGCAACCTTAGCAGAAGCTAATTTAGCAATCGATTGTATATATGGTTTCCATGAAAGGTCAGTAGTAATCGATAATCCAAGAAGACGTAAAGAGGACGACTCAGTAAGAGGATTGCCATTCATTAATATAGGAATGTTGACCATACTACGGTAGTTGTTTGCAGTAAGCAATTGGGTTTTTTTAGAGTTGAAATTCACAAGCCACTGTGAACCCCAATCTATTACTGAGGTGAGATCAGATTCAAGATCAGCTGCTTGTTCTAGGCGATCGAAAAGAGAAGACTTTTTGTCAAGACAGGAGTATAAAGTTGAGTCATCAGCAAAAAGAGCTACTTTAGATGAAAGGTTGTCAGGAAGATCGTTTATGTAGATAAGAAACAAAACAGGGCCCAGGATGGAACCTTGGGGAACCCCAGAAGTTACTGGAAATAAAGAAGAGAGTTGGCCTTCAAGGATGACTTTAATAAACCGGTTAGAAAGAAATGATTTGATAATCTCAAAAACTTTCCCAGAAACACCATATGAAGCAAGCTTGTGGAGAAGACCAGCATGCCAAACTTTGTCGAAAGCTTTAGATATGTCGAGAGCAATAGCCCTAGCCTCACCGCCTCCATCTAATGCACGATAAAATCTTTCAGTTACAGCAGTTAGCAAGTCGGCCGTAGAGCGAGAGGATCGAAAACCGTATTGATTGTCTGACAGCAGTTTATTTGACTCAAGATGAGATGTGAGGAATTTGTTGATCAAAGACTCAAAGACCTTGCTAATAACAGAAAGAAGACTGATCGGACGATAATTGGAGGGGTCAGAATTTTCTCCAGAGTTTTTGAATATTGGAACCACAGATGCCATTTTCCAACAAGCAGGAAAACAAGACTCAGTCAAACACTTGTTAAATAGTTTAGAGAGAATTCAAGAAAGTTCTGGAGATCAATTCTGCAAGACTGTGACAGGAATGATGTCTGGACCACAAGCTGTAGACGAGTTTAATTGAGATATGACTTTAGCAACAGAAGCCGGAGTGATTTGAATGTCTAACAATGGGTCAACCTGTTTGACTGGAATGGAAGGAAGAGAATGTCCATAAGATTCAAGAGTGGAATTAGAAGAAAATTTCTTTGCAAACAGTTCTGCCTTATCCCTGGGAGAGGTAACAAAATCAGTCCCATGAATGAGAGATGGAATGTTAGATCTACCCTTGTTAACAACGTTGTTGAAGATTTTCCAAAAGTCTTTAGAGCCTAACTTCTGCGATAAGATGCGAGATTTAGTGAACTGAGAATAATGGAGTTTAGCATCAGAAAGCACCTTTTTACATCAATTTCTCGCAATAATAAATAGCCGTTTGTTCTCAAGAGAGTTGTTCTTTTGAAAAAGATGAAAAAAATGGTTACGATTGGATATAGCAGCCGCACAAGAAGGAGAAAACCATGGAGTAGAATGAGGCTTGACTTGAAACCGACGAGAAGGAATAAAAGCTCCCATTCCAGCCTGAATCCAGGAGGTTACGTAGGAGGCGCATTTGTCAGCTGAGAGAGAAAAAACATCAGCCCAAGGACCATCACGAAGAAAATCACGAAAGGAATCCCAGTCAGCTTTAGGGTAGTAGTAGGTGGTGCGATGATAAGGTGAGCCCAAAAAAGAAGTACGAGAAGAAAGATTTACAAAGATCATTGCGTGGTCAGAACCACCTAAGGGAGAAAAGGGAGAAACTGAACATAAGCTAGGGTCAGAGACAAGACATAAGTCAAGGAGTGAAGGTAAATGATTAGGGTTGTCAGGAAAACGAGTCACAAAGTTAACTATCTGAATAAGAGATTGAGAAACGCAGAAGGTAAAGGCTTTAGTGCCAGCAGGATCAGTGGTGTTAGAAGCAGGATCAGTGGTGTTGACTATTTTAATCATTTAATCATTTAATCACTTAAGCCATATACATATCGGATATATGTTATACCTTATACATATCGGACATATGTTATGCAATATGTATATAAAACTTTATGTATATAAATTATATCAGGAACTTATTAGACTGCCCAACAATCATCACACTTCCCGACCCCAGCAACAGTGAACCGAATTGTGTCGCTATAACTGTACTGCACTCGCCAAATAGTGCTTACAAAACTAGCAACAAACCTCATAATTTCGTTTATCTTAAAAACAGATGTTGTAAAACATATCTTATAAAGTAATTTTAACACCCCACCGCTTAATTTTTGTTTAAAATCTAAAATCCACATAAGAATATAACCCCCTAAAACCCACTTAAAGCCACATAGGAATATAATCCCCTAAACGACAACTAATATCAACATGAGGGGTAAAAAAAATTTTTTTAAAAATTTTGAAATACTAACTGGTGCTAAAACTGATTCTTCACTAAAATTAATATTTCACTAAAGCAATGTAAGTTAAAAACGAGGAGTAAATCGAATAGGGATACTAAAAAGGTATTATTCGTATTATAGTAGAATGAATATGTACACCAAATAGGTATTAATTATTAAATAGAAACTTATGGGTAAAACGAATATTTTTACTAAAACAGTATTAATTATAAAATATACACTGAGGATAAGACCCAACAACCTATAACTACAGTAGAAAATACGAAATCACAAATTGAAAAAGCAAAATTATATCAAAGGCCTAGAGAGTCAAAGACGTCAAAGTAATAAGAAAGACAAAAAAGAAAAAGAAAATTCAGTAAAGGAAAGAGAATAGAACCCTAATAACAAATGAGACAGGACAAATAAATAGGAAAGATTACGATAAAAAAGGACATAAAAAAACTAAAACTAAAAAAGACAGAAAATCAAAGTATTTACGAACGACACGACAAATGAAACGCAAAACTTTAACATTTAGAACACTACAAACAAAAAGTACAATAATTTATACATACTTAAAGAACACTACAACAACACTTACCTAAAATTGAAAACAACACTCATCTAACTTAAACAACACTCACTTAGCTCTTACATATTCACTGAATAATACTCCCCTCTTAAACACCACCTCTCAATACTGAGCAACTGCCCAAGGATTATAATTTATCTAGCACTCCCTTGCACTTATATAATACATTTCTTCCTTCTCGTAAGATTGTTATGTTCTGATAGGTCCATATAAGTAATAGCTCCCACCGCAAAACAATAGCATACTCTTTTTGTAAGTATTTTTGCGCGTACTTTCCTTATTATATTGTATGTTTGTTGTCGCTGTTTGTTACAATACTACCGGTGCTGGGCCCAATATATAAAATAAAAATAGTAAGCTTATAATATTATGTTTTTATGAAACGAATAACTTCATCAAACCATCTAAAAATAAATTAAATGTAAAATGAATAATATTTTTACAAAGCATTTTTTAAAACTTTATTATGTAGAAGATAAATTGTGACGAACAGCTGCACCACCCCATACAAACGTAGTTTAAATATAAACAAGAGCTAAAGCAAATATTGCATTATACGTAAAAAACAACCGCAGACAAAACGAGGACCATCACTAGAATCGTACAACTAGATTCAATATAATACAAATATTTTCAGTATACCGTATTGATTTAAACTAAATAGTATACCGTATTAATTTAAACTAAATAATATATCGTATTAATTTAGACTAAGTAGTAAAAGAATAAGTACAATTAAACGTATATTTTAATTTGAATATAAATTGAATATAAAACTAGTTTATTGAATAGACCATATAAATTGACTTAAGTAGAAACTAAATTCGAAAAGAATTATTCTACCAATAATCGTATAAATTAAACTAAATTTGAAAAGAATTATTCTCTAATAATCACATATATTAAACTATGTTTATAACTACACCATATATCTGTATTTAAATACACGAAAATTAGTTTAAATTAGTTAAAACAAATATAAAATTAAGTACTGCATTGAAACATATTGACTAAATATAAATTAAATATAACGCGAACAGCTCTACCTAGCCATGTCAATATTACCTTTTTGAACAAAATTATGAACCACATCAAATCACAAGAAACAATATTATGAACCACATCAGATCACAGAATCCATATAATTTTTAGTTGTACTCAATGTCTAATGAATTAAGTAATTTAGTCATATTATGTTAATTGTGTATTACATTATGCTTACCACAACAACGATGGCAAATGTTAATAATTGTTTTGGTTTTTTATATGTTTATCTTATAAATTCATATAGGTTTGATTAGAGGTTTCATATTTTTTATCTGAAACTGGAAGTGTTCAAGTTACATTAAAATAAACGAACCTATTGTAGGTATCACTTTTTGAGAATTTAAACTAAATTTAAAACGAATATTTCCATCATAAGGATGCACATCTTTATAAAACGAACTCAATAAAACAATCAATTGAACGAAACGGTATGAATTACAATCGAACCTATACTAAGTTAAATAAAACTGGAATTAAGTAAAAACAATAAAAAGAGTTGGAAATAAGTAAAAATAATCAATCACTTCTTCTCTAAGGCAGATACGGCTAAATATTTTCCATGAGTGATTATACTTAATTCTTCAAGTTATAAAACTTATATTTTAAAAGAACTTAATAACATTGGAAGTAAACAACACTGAGAATTAGATTATTTACGAACACACAAATTCATACAGGAAAATACATTAAATGACACATAGGGCTTTCATGCTTAGGACAATACAAACACAAAACACAAAAACTTGAGAAGCGCTGAATCAACACTTACTTAAATCTAACTTTACCGACATTCACCCCAGACAGCAAGCTTACATTGGACCAACGTTGGGCCAATGCATGATGATGCATTGGCCCAACGTTGAAAGTCGATGTTGGCTCAATGCAGGTTTGATCATTGGTTAGGTATTGGCCCAATGTTGTATACAACGTTTACCCAACATTGGCCCAACGTTGTATATAACGTTAGGCCAATGTTGTATACAACATTGGCCCAACGTTGTATACAACATTGACCCAACGTTGTATACAAAATTGGCCTAACGTTGTATACAATATTGGCCCAATATCGTATGTTATATATCGGCCTAACGTTTTATGCAACATTAGATCGTTGTTACAAATAAGATGATTTGCATCGCTACATTGAAAATTTATAGAGAAAAAAAAGAATGTATGATACAAGTATAAAAATTTATTTATTTCACATAATTTATCTGTTAAATATACATATTGCAAACACTAAACTTAAATCAAACACTGACACATTGAGTTTTAAATAAAAAAATTCACAATAAAATTTATAGATTAGTTTCAATATTGGCTGAGCTACTTGTTATTGAATCGTGTTTAGCTTATGATATTTGGTGCCCACGATTATTATTTTTTCTTCCTCTATCTCTATCACATGTCTGCATAAGCCATGCTTATTTGACTTCACAGTTTCTGCAAAAAAGAAATAGTTGTTTGTTTAATTATGCACCAAAGAAATATAACAAATTGAAAGTAATTATTTAATGCAAAATTGAAACTGAAAAAATAAACTTTTCTAAACCACTTACCAATAGCAGCATACGCAATCATTATTTTTTCTATTCCAATTGTCCTCTCCCTGCATAGTTTTATTTTACAACTAGGCCATTTTAAAAAACTATTCTTAGCAAATAAAATATACAATCTCCTTTGTCTTTAACTCCGATTTGTGCCAAATAATTGACATGCAAAAATACACAACCTGGCAATATAAAACGTAATTTACGAAAAATCTTCAAAGAGTATTTTATTTAAAGTATATAAAATGTACTAAGATATCATACAAAATGCATAAAAAAATTATAAAAAAATATTTACCATTTACTTACTTATTTTCTTTTCTTCCTGAGTACTTGAATTCTTCACTGCTTTTAATAGCAATGACACTCTTTCAGGCAATACAATAATAAGTATACCTTTGTTACTCAAATTTTTATAACTGAATTTGATGTGTTTTGTAGTTTACCAAGTTGTACTTCAATGACGACTAAGAATGAACACTAAGAAAAACATAAGTTTCAGAAAAATAAGTGGGTAGCACCAAAAAAAACATAATAGCTTAATTGAGCGTTGGATTTTGAAAATGTGACAAGTCACAAAATTAAAATTTTACAAGGGAGTGAAAAATATTTCTCCTGTAAAAAATTTTATTTTTATTTGATCTAAAAATTGTTTCTTTTCTCTAAAAAAATCTTTATTTTATCTAAAACTATCTTTATTTTATTTAAAACAATCTTTATTTTATCTAAAAAAATCTTTATTTTATCTAAAAAAATCTTTATTTTATCTAAAAAAAAATTTATTTTATCTTAATATTTTTTTATTTTAAGTGAGGTTATTTGAAAAGAATATTTTTTTGAAAATATTCTTTTCAAATAACCACACTTTTAAAAAAAGTGTGACTCATCACGTTTTCAAAATACAGCGTTCATTTGTGAAACGAGTAACATCTTAACTAGAATTACTGATTTTTCCATGACTATCTAAAGAAAAAAATAATTTCCTGACTTTTCCAGGTTTTCCACGACTTTAGCCAATATTAACAAATTTTCCAGATTTTCAAGGTACAGTACGGACCTTGTCCAATGTTTGTAAATAATTTTTTTTACATATTTTAGTTCTGAATTTTAATAACACTATTTTTAAAAATAATATCATCTATAAAAATATTGTTTTACCTTCGTCTATTAGATAAATTTAAATAAACGTTTATATAATGAATAATAATGAATCACCAGCAACTGTTAAAACTTTAAACTGATATGAATTCTGATATAAATACAAATACTGTTGTTTTTTTCAACATTTGATTTCAAATGGTTTTTAAAGTTGGTGACACCAACTTTGAAATCCAACAAAAAAAATTTGTTACGTTCATAAACTTAAATGTTCTCAAAACAACTAAAAAACCTGGCCAGTTTTTCACAAATAAATATATTTTCTGTGGTCAGTATTCAAGAGCGATCGCTCCCGCTTCCTGACCAAGCCTGTGGTGTAAGCTTTGATATTTTGATTATTACATACTAAAATGTTAATTAACAATTTGACTTTTTGACCGTAATATATGAAAAAGTTTTTAAAATTGTAAAAGTTAAAGCTATGAATAAAGATTTTCAATCATTAGTTACCATTTAATAAATTTGTTCATTCAACTTCTCAGAGCAAACATTAAACTTCTGTAAAGATTTTGGAGTTACAGGTAAATCCCAAAGTTTAATAATATTTTTTGTTTTATTATAAGAAAATGAGGATAAATCATGTACACCAAGATATACACAATTTTTTGTCTCTTCAATCTTTATTTTGACTGGTCATTTTCGCTGTCTTCCTTTTTTGTCTCCAGAGCAGAAATTTAGCCTTGTGCTAAATTCAATCTTGTATTGCTTTGAAAATCTATAAATCAAATCATTAATAATTAATTTATAACTAAAGAAACATATTTAAAATGTAAAATATCAGCTTCTAACAACTTCAATGTCACATATATACTATTGATACCTTTAACAATATATCTTATAATAGCTATATAATCTTAACTATTATAAATAATGAAAAAAAAAAAAAAAAAAATTATACTGTATGACATTTTAAATGTTTGATTTATTTAATAAAGAAGGCATTTAAAATATCGTTTTTAGTAAATAAATCGAACATTTGAAATGTTTCATTTGTTTATAAATAATAATAATAAATTTTATAAAAGAATAATAAAATTTAATAAATTAAATTTAATAAAGATTATTAAATAAAACAAACATTTAAAATGCCAATACAGCAATAAAAGTAAAAAAATAACTTTAAGATCTTACACAAAAATAATTTGATTATTGCCTTTATTATTACATTAATAATTTAGATTGTAGTAAAAAATGTTTTAAGCATATTATTTAAATGTTAACAAATATTTCATTATTTAAAAAAACAAAACATTAAGTCACGAGAATCTCTTGAAGTTTATTTCTTATTAGAAGATAAAATTTACTTCTTATTAGAAGATTATTAATCTTATTAGTACCTCTTATTAGAAGATTCAAATAAATTTATTCTAAGGAATTAGCGAGCAGCAAAAATATGTCTACAAGGTAAGTGCATTGACTTTCTAAACATACATGAACAAAAATTCACTGTATGCAGTCAGTCAAAAAAGTCACTGTATGGAGACCTTCAGTGGTGTTTACCATAAAGTATTCATTTTCTCTTTGTAACAAATTAATGTCTCCACGCAAGCTTATAGTCTTGTGATCTCTTTCATTACGCATTGATGCTAGAACAACATAAAATTTATCCAGGAAATTTTCTAAGGAACTGTTGCAGTCAATCACTTCTTTTAATTTGCCATTGAAATTTTCAAGGCGGTTGTTGGTGCTGTTCATGAAATTTCCACTAGCAAAATTTAAACCAAGAACCCAATCAACACGAATATTATGCTAGTTCTTGTTAAAATAATCTACAACAGTAGTTGGAGAAGATGAAATAAATAATCTATATAGTTCATCATAAACTTCTTCTGATGTAGCGTAAGCCAATTTCTGAATAATTTCTAAAGATGAAGTCCGTTCACCGCATGTTATCCCAAGTTTGGAAGTTGTAATCTCACGATTGAAAGTTCTGTTAACAAAAGTGTGATGTTGGCTTAACAAAACAATTAAAAAAGAAAGTTTATAAGATTTTATATAATCCATATTTACAGATAAAAATTAACAATCATGTTAAAAATCAGAAGGATTCATTATCCATTAATCTAGCGCTAGTCACTTCTGGGTAATTAATATTACCTCATGGTGTGAAATAAGCAGAGTAATAGAGAAACCAAAGGAAAAGCACTACGTAAAATCTCTCTTTCTGTTAAGTCTTTGTCTGTCATGAAGACATTTGTCTTTGGCCAAGCAATATTGAAACTCTTAAATCTTTCAACAAACCAACTTTAAAATAAATAATAAAAAAATTATAAAGAGAGAAATACATACACACACACATATATATATATAAATACACACACACACATATATATATATAAATACACACACACACACACACACACACACACACACACACACAGATATATATATATATATATATATATATATATATATATATATCTATATATATATCTCTATATATATATATATATATATATATCTATACACACAGATATATATATATATATATATATATATATATATATATATATATATATATATATATATATATATATATATATATATATATATATATATATATATATATATATACAGTGCTCAAAGTGGAAAAAAAACATAATAAGATAAGATGATCTTTTAACAACTTCAGATAAGGTGGTCTTTTAACAACTTCAAAATATTATTCTGACTAGTCATTATTGTGGCGGTTTATAAATGTAACATATACATTTTTCAAATGCCATTTAAGAATATAAAATTTCAGTATGGTTACTTTAATATTTGTTTTACCTGTTATTATGCATATACATCAAAGCCAGTCACAGCAAAGAAACTATACCTAAAAGACGCAGCATCTTCATGCGTGAGCAAACCTACAGCAGCTATTTCACTTTCACCTATACAAAAAAGTGAATGTAAATTAGGCATAACTAAATATGATGTTCACGGTTATTAACTAATTATATACATCAAAACTTTGATTAATAAATAATTGAAACCAACCAGCTCCATCTTCGCATAGCAGAATATAAACAGGCATTCGAATTTCTAACAATTTATATGTCGCATCCATGCATAAAAACTCAGGATATGCGTTGTAGGCACTGTGCATAAAAAAATCTTGAAAAAAAAGCCCTTGCAAATTATTGTCTGCATCTGTCAAAACTTCAACATTAGCATCTAAAATACATTTTATATTATATACTGATAAGAAAATAAACTATAACTATACAAATAAATTAAATATATATGTATGAATACATAGAGGAATGAAAAATATTTTAACAATTTTCTTTTTTTTAGATCATCACTGCTTTTCTGGTTTTTTAGAATCACACTACACATCCATCTAATCATCATACTTTCTGTCTTTTCTAAACGCTGAACATCATCAACCTTTATTGCCCATGTTTCACTGCCATACATCATAACACTAGAAAGTCACTAGCCATTCTTCAATACCTAAACACCTTAAAACCCACCACACCACCTCAATTAGAACTGTCAAAAGCTAGGTCAATAAATGCCATCCACAGATCTTTTTTCTTTTCCAAAAATCTTTTTTAAACTGGCCTTACAATAAAAACGACATCTGTCATTCCTTTTCCTGGCCTCAAACCAACTGAATGTTATTGATCAATACACTGCTCATTATTTTGCTTTCAATAATTTTTTCTAAAATCATCATAACCTGGTCTAGCAATTTAATTCCTCTATAAGAACCACATTCTAATGCGTCTCCGCCTCCCTTATGAATCTTTACCATCCAATGCTTCTTTTAATTATTTGGGATTTTACCTTCATATACAATCGAATTGTAAAGATCAGACACCCAATGAAAACCTACATCACCTAAAGCTTTCAAAACCTCTGCCAATACACCAGAAGGACCAGCAGCCTTACCTAATTGAGCCTTCCTAATAGGTAATTCACTTCACCCATGTTATCTGCTCTGCTGGCTCACTAACCTTATTCACTGCAGACACAGCAGAGCCTTTTTCTATCCTAACTCTTTATTTTGCAATTTTTTAAAATGACTTATCTACCTTGCTTTTACCTCAACTTCATTTATAAACTTTTTACCACCTCTTTGATACAGCCTTCTCCAATAACATCTCTATTTAAGCATCTCACATATTAGCATCTTACTTAATTATTTTTCCTCATCTAATTTAGCTTTGTATATGGCTTTTTTTAACTTGCGCTCTGCCACAGAATACAGTAGCCTATCATCTTCATTTCCAGACTTTTTCCGGATGTTATGAAATATCCTCTTTTCTTATCTAACTTTAGCCACATTCCACTACTTTTTCTTTCCACATACTTCATCAGATACATCAACAAGGCATTTCTTCATGTTTTTCCACATTCTTTCCACATTTCTTTTTGATCTGATTTGCTTTCTTGCTTTAATTTTCTTTTCAAAATGTTTACACATTTCATCTTCTTTAAATTTCCAAATTCTGCAATCACAAAGATCTCAATCACAAAGATTTCTTCAAATTTTCCACCAACATGTCACAAATAATTTATTTGTGCTCTGGAATACAAGCCTCACTTGGTATTATTCTTATGTTGCTTGCCTATTTTCCATGTTGCTTTCTGATTAAGATTTATTCCACTTGTGTCTCCAAACCATTAGACTCATAAATTATTTTATGTTAATCCTTTTTCGCAAACCATATATTACAGACTGTCAATCCGTAGTATCAGAAAATTCCAACAACATCTCTCCTTCAGCATTTCTGATGCTAAATCCTTTTCTACCATGCCTCAAAACCATCTGAAGCCACACCAACATACCAATTTAAGTCTCAACATATTATCGACTTCTCATTCTCACCAATATTCTTCAAAATATTACCTAGAACATTACCTAAAACAAACATCCTTTTCTTCACTGTACTACCTGTTTGAGACTCGGAAAAGTGTCAGACTGGTAAACTTAAAAAAAAGAACTTTTTTTTTAATTTTACAGGTATATTGCCCTTAAAAAAGACAACAAATTTTAAATGGCTTAAAATGTTTGGGAAAGCCTATTTTTTTTTAATTCATTTTTTTTAATTTTGTTTAAAGCCATATAATTCCTTCCTAGCGGTTGAAAACAGTAATTAAATTTTTAATATTTTTATTTGTATTTGAAATTTGTCTATTTTAGGCAAGGTGCCCTTAAAAAGACAATCTTATTATTGTTGATGTCTCCTTAAAGATTAACTCAATTGCATAGTATTATCTGCCTAGTATAGGTATTTTGCATAGTATTATCTGCCTAGTATAGGTATCTTATAATAGAAAGAAATCTGGAATTATTTAATGATTTTTTGAAATAATTAGAAAAGTCATGAAATAACCCAAATAACGCTTTTTGTAATGAGCATTAAGAAACTCTTTTATTAAAACTATTTTATTAATATTGTATTTTTTTCTTTCCTTTATATCTTAAAGTTTATTTTGAAAGATAGTAGTAACTCATATAGCAGTTCAATTTCTTTTAACACCTACTTCTTGTTTTGCAACTTCAAAAAAAGACTTAAAAATAAGAAAATTGCTGTTTTGTGTTTTTACATTACTTTATTTGTACTGTTTTAATAGTTTAAAATGTTTTAATTACAAAAAAAATAATAAAATGAAACAACAATATAGCTTAAGTGTAGCTGCAAATGCAAACTCTGTATTTAAAAAGTCAAGGAATAAATCTGAAGCAACTGTAAAGCAATTTATCCGAGATAAAAGAAACAAACAGTTAAACAAAGCTGTGTAATGGTGCGAAATTAGTGGAAAACAAGGATATTCTGCAGGTCAGTTTACGTTAATATAAAACAAAATTGTGATTGATAAGCAATTAGATAACCTAGTTTTACAGGAAATGAAATAAAACACGTAACGATACTAACCACTGAAGAAGAAGATATTAAGGTTGAGTATGTGCAATGTAAAAATTGAAATAACTAAGGTATGAACAGAAAAAAACTAAAAAACCTTATTATGGATGTGTAAAAAATTCAAGATCATGCTAACAAAAAGATAAAAAAAAGAAGAAAGCTTATTGCTTTGGAAAACTTGTTTGAAGAAAAGGTTAAAATTTTCTATTGTATTATTCAATATAGAAACTGTAAGTTTCTGTGTCCATGTCAGTTTAAAACAAATTTACAGAAAAAAGAACATCAAAAATAAATACAGTGCTCTATCGTGTAAATTGTTTATATAATACTGTATTATAATACCGATTGTACCCGTGAAATGGCCTACTCTAATTTAGGCAATAACAAATATGTCAATAACAAAAGTAAAAAAATGACAAATTTAAAAATAGATATATTTTAAGACAAGAAATGTAATTTATATTTAGAAATTTCAGACAAATTTTCACTGCTTAATCTATTACTTAGATGAAAAATGCACCTGCCATGTAATATTGAGTACCTAAGGAAATACTAGTCAAATGGCTCCACAAGATACTGTTCGAAGTATTTCAAACTTATTGATTTCGATAACAGAGAACATTTTATAAATTATTTGATAAGCACGTTATTGCAAAAGACATACTTTGCCCTGTTTTACTAAGAGATTGTCACAGTTCTTGTTTTCATTATACCATACTTCAATTTCCTAGAGAGAAAAAAATACATTTGTATATATCACCTCCAGACACTACTGGGTAACGCAACTTCTTGATCAAATCAACAAAAGGCTTCATAAAAATAATGAAAATACAAAAGAAAATTTGTTTAGTCAAAATAAAAATAATTAATAGAGGCTTTTATGCTATCTTTTGCAAGTATGTGGGAGAAGTGGGCCACATCAGAGTCGATACGAAAAGCTGGAAAAGATCATTATTAATAGTGAAAGCCTCAACATTGCATTTATGTAAATAGATAAATTCCAAAAAGGTACAATGGTATTAGAGCAAGTTTTAAAAAATAAAATATGAAAAAAAAACCTTAACAACATACAACAGTGTGTTTATCAGATGCTTTATTTAATGTTACTGATATTTCATCAGTTGTAAATGGCAAAATAAGTTTCGTTATACCTATAAAACAAAAAAATAGCCAAATATATTGAAAAAAAAAAGCTTCTAACTGGAAAAAAAAATGTTTGTCACTACAAACAATGATTAGGAGCTTACTTGAAAAAACCATTAATCTTAAGTCAGCAAAAAGTAATGATATGCAAAAAGCAACTACAAGAATAACCCAAGTCTATGGCTCCATGGAAGATCAGATGTGCTAAAGCTTGTAGAGTCTATTAACAACTTAAAGGAGAAAAAACCACAGGAGAAAGAACACAAAGAAAGAAAAAATTTAAGAAGAGAAGGAGAGAAGAAACAAAGTTGTTGTATAGATGCAAAGAAAAATGCGTTTCAGACAGAAGCATTTGCAAAGCTGAAAACTTAAACAATGCCCTATGTGTCAAATTGTTATGAAATTGGTACAATTTTACCTAAATTTACAACAAAAAAAATAACTGCCGTATTTTAGAAGTTATTTAGAAAGTCTGACGATGAAAAAGACAGTATTAAAGATTCTCAATAAATTCCGTTAGGCTGATAGAATAGCAGTGTTAAAAACAGAGTTTTGCTTGTTATTTTGAAGTTTTTATTTTTGAAAAAAAAAAAAAGTTTTGTCTTTTTAAGGGCACCGTTTCAAATAAACGGTGCCCTTAAAAAGACAAAAATACTACCATTTTCAAAGCACTTTTTAAGCAGTCAAAACTGTTTGTATCAAACTATTAAAAAGTAATTACTTTTCTGATAAGGACCCTTTTCGTAGCTTTCCTAATAAGGACCCTATATATAAAAAATTATCTTCTGAGACAACATAAGAACAACTTTTGAACTTCTGCACTATAACCTAACTTTTTTCTAAAGGTTATATGGGTGGTTCATATTTTGGAATATCCAAATTTTTTTTAGTTTTGATTAACAATAGTTATCAGCAATATAATTATTTTGTCTTTTTATGGGCACTATCTTTTTAAGGGCACTATACATGTACATGAAACTTGTCAAACATGAATTTTTTCAAAATTCATTAAAAAGTAATTACAATAAATAAATGATGAACTTATATTTAAGAAATATTTATTTTTAACATTTAAAAAAAAAAAGAGTAATCGAAATTGAATTATCAAAAGTTAAATTAATACTTTACTTTACAGAAGACAAAATAACTTGATAACTTTCTTACTATATTTTTCCTTTAAAGTTGTAATAAAGGCTGTTAAATCATTTTGGGTGTCACTATTGTGTGCAGAAGCAGCAATATTTGATAAATCTCGGAGCGTTAGCATTTTTCCAGTCTCATTTAACAATTCTCGTTGAAGCAACTTTTTGTTAGCTTTCAAACCTAACAAGGTTTCTGCTTTAGCAATAGCATAATCAGGTAGTCTTCTTTGATTAGGTAAGTGTTTATAGAAAATCTATTATGAAAAAACATTAATTATTTTTTATAATACATTAAAAATAGGTTGTGATGTGTAGAAGTTGGTATTTGCAGGAGATAATATTTCATAAAAAATTAATGATACAGTGAACTCTTGATATCTCAAACCTCCAAGGGACCAAGAAAAATAGTTTGAGTTAGTGAATGTTTGAGTTATGGAGACATTCTTTAACACAAACCTTTGTCAATAGGTAAAAAAATTTAAGTTATCAAAAGTTTTTATCTCAAAGGAAAAATAATACATTATAAATTATAAAATTTTCTGTCATTCTGTCTTAGTTTTGAATAAACGCCTTTTTAATTTTTATATAATATTTTGTTAGATAAGTATTCTCCTTAAGTTAACTATCCTTTGCTGCTAGTTATCTATTACATCTATAACTTTGCATACTTCTGCTTATTTTAATATAAAATCAATGCTGCTTAAATTTATATTTAATACTTCTGGGTACTTGTCTTTTTTATTTTTTTTTTCTAACTAATATTATTCTCCTTTTATTTACTAACACTCGCTATCATTATTATTTTGTTATTATGTTTTTAGGTGATAGTAATATTATCTGAAGACATATTTAACTACTTAACTACCATTAGACTTATTATTGATAAATATTTTAGCTTCACTATTTTGATTTGATATTTTTTTTTTTTTTTCAATTATTAGTATTATTTATACTATATTAAACATCATATTATTATTACTACTATTATCTTCATAGTTGTTTAAATTGATGTGTTGTATTTGTTAAATATTTTTAGCTATGTTTATGTTAATATTGTATTTGTTAGGAATTTACTTTATATTAGTACTTGTACTATTGTAAATATTCTTGAAATGTTAACAACTAATTTCAGAATATATTTGATTTGATTTATGCACAAAAACAGTTTATGACATATTTTGCAATTTGTAAAGGCTATTTAAACTTTAATAGTATATTCTAACAAGTTATTTACAGTTTTTATGATTGTTAGTGAGGGTTCGAGGGGAACTCAAAAGTAATACGAGTTACTGAAAGTTCAAATTATCCAGGGGTCAAGATATCGGGAATTCACAGAATTTACTTATAAATTAGCAAAAATTCAAAAACATCATACTTAGTTACAAAAAACCGAAGAATATATAAGCTTGTATAGCCACATCTATAATTCAATCACACCCAGAAATCAATTCAAATCAAAAAGTTCATAAAAACTCCCAATAACAAATTTTTAATTTGATCTTTTAATAAGATTTTTTAATTTGAATATGAATTAAAAAGAATTAATTTGAAAACAATTTAGAGCTCTTCATAGCAGCAGATTCACACTAAATCAAATACATTTTGAAGTAAGTTGTTTAAAATTTCAAGATTATGGTTTTCAAATAATACATATATATATATATATATATATATATATATATAAATATATACATACATATATATATATATATATATATATATATATATATATATATATATATATATATATATATATATATATATATATATATATATATATATATATATATATATATATATATATATATATATATATATATATAATTACCAAATTATATTAATAACCCGTAGCAGATTTGACAATTATAATTTTATCATAATATAAAATAATGAAATCCCCAAAAAAAAATAAAAAAAGTGTTATGGATTTCATTACTTTTTCCTGTCTATATAAAAAATTGTAAAATAATGCTATTTATAAATCATATTTTAAGTATGAATAATAATAGTTTACTTCAGATACTTCGTGATTATGTGTATTGTTCAATTCTTGCCAGATTAATGCTTGTCCATCGTCCGATGCCTTAAAGTATAGGTAGAAAGGGCAATCTTTTTTATATGTCCTACAAAAAAAATGTATTAATTAGATGCTTATTTCATAAATTAAATAAGCAAAAAAAAAAGTATTTGTATTACTAATAAAAAGTTCTATGTAACAAATTATATTTGTATTTCTAAATAAAAAAAATTATTTATTATAAAATAAACCCAGTAAACTGCCAATAACTCAAACCTTCAGGGAAGCCAAGAAATTAGTTCAAGTATGCAAATGTTCTAGTTATCAGGATAATTCGCAATTCAAACTTTTACAGATAAGTAAAAATAATTCAAGTTATCAAAGGTTTTTTTTTAATTCAATCTGAAATGGTAAATAAAATAAAATCTTCATTGCAACTTTTCTAAATTGTAAAAATTGACATGTTAACAAACTGTTTGCTTTAAAAGTTTCAGTAATACAACAGCAAAAAGTTTCAATGCTTTTATAACAGCAACTTAGAATTGCAACATTGACCAGATCGGAAAGAGCAATAGATATGAAGCATTTATAGCAGTTAATCAAAAGCAATCTAAAATTAACTATGCACTACTTAGCAAGCAAACTTGGATGCATTCATAGATAAAATAAAAATAATATGTGAATAAAAAATAAAAATAAAATAGAAATAAAGAAATATAAATGAAAACAAAATAGATCATAAAATATAAAATCTCCTTATGTCTCAGTTTTGAAGTAATATCTTTTTTGATTGATATTAAGGAAATCAAAAAAGTTTAATGTAATAAAAGAATATTTATTTTTAATAAGATTTTGTTAACATTTTTCTTCTAAAGTTCAACTTATTGGGATATTATCAGCCACAGGGACAAAAAAAAAAGGTTTGACTTGGGGAATTTTTAAGTTATCAAGGGGTTTGAGTTATCAACATAGTGATTTTTATGAGAAAGTGTGAGTGAGAGTTCAACAGGAATGTTAAAACACTTTGAGTTACTAAAAGTTCAATATATCTGCAGTGTGATGTTTTTATTAATAACCTACATAAACAAGTTTTTTTTTCTTTTTTGTTTATTTTTGAACTGTTACAGTACAAATTATATTATTTATAATAAAATATTATTTAATCTATAACTTTGTGTATATTATTTTAATGTTTTACAATTGTTTTTAATTAAGTATACTTTATAATTCCTTGAGTATCTCACTAAACTGTTATAATATCTAGCATTATATTTATTTTGGATTTATTTGAACACTATTTTTCTATTTTTCAGGTTTAACTCTTAATATTGTATTTATTAATTCTTAAGATTGATTTATTTTTAATATTTTGAAAAACAATTCTTATATGCATCAGATTGCACAAGAAGCTAAAGAATACATAGAGAATGCCATTACCCTGAAAACTTTTCTAAAGATATGAACATTAGCTAAGGTTATGGGAACTAAGTTCTTTCTATTTGGGAAAAAATGAAATTTTTACCAGTGGAGGAGATAGAAATCGCAATTTTTGTAGCAATATCTTACACGCCTTAGTTTCTTAAGTCATCTATAATAATCCATACTCAATCTAAAAAAAGACTTAAAACAAACATTTTAATTTAAAGTAAAAAAAAAAAACATAAAGAAAAAAAGAAACCATAAGAAAGAAAGAAAATGTTTAAACCTGGGGAAGTCTAACCACTTATGGTGATTAATATTATTATTTTTATTACTGCTTTTCTGTAACTTTCAGATTTTCATTTTTACTGTCTTACTTGAATTATACACTAACACTAGAATTAGTTTTGTTTATAATATTATTTTTATTACTGTTGTTGTTATTGTTATCATTGTTGTTTATTAGAATTTTAAAAGCTATGTTTTTGGATATATTGCTTACATTACCATTATTATTATCCTTATTATATATTATTAGCATTATAAGGGGTTTAATTCATATAAGTTTATAACTACTTGTAACTTGAAGGCAAGATCTTTATTCAGAAATATAAATTATTCATTGATTGAAATAGAATAAACAGTTATAACAGTTACTGTCTGAGAATAATAATACAATCTTTTAAAAAAGTAAAATAAAGTACTAACGAAGTTTGACGTTTTCCAAAACCTTTATATTTAAATTTTTGTCCACCATGAATGCAGCAGTACTTTATAAAAGAGTAGTTAATTTGTGGAGCCATAATACTAGCTCTCTTTGGAATGCTTTTTCTAGCAGCATTAGTTGTCTTGGCGTCTCTCATCCATAATTGCACAAAATTAGCATCTTCATATTTTTTAATATTTGCTTTTAGATCTTCAAAAGACAAGAAAACATCTTTGCCAGTAAAACCAGTTGACATTTTACAATATAAAATTATATTTTCAATTCAAATCTTTATATATACTAATCCGAAACTACATTGGCCGAATATTGGCTACGGTATAAATGTAAAAACAGATTTTTATGGCAAATATTAAGCCTAAACTACATTGGCCAAATATTGGCCCAACGTAGTTCGATAATTGAAAAAAACCGATATGTAGAATTGCAATATTACGCCGAAAAAAAAACATTGGCCCAATATAGTACGATATTTGCAAAAAACAGATTTGCAGAATTGAAAATAATACGCCGAAAAAAACATTGGCTAAATGTTGGCCCAACGGAATAAACTTGCCAATGTTAAAACTTACGTTGGGCCAATGTAAGCTTGCTGCCTGGGACGTAACTCAAACGCAATTACTAAATAATACTCCCCTTCTAAACACCACCTCTCAATACTGGACATCTGTTCAAATTTCATAATTTATCTAGCACTTCCTTGCATTTATATAAAATATTTCTTACTTCTCTTAAGACTATTACGGCCTGATGGCCGTAATAGTCTTAAGAGAATCTTTTTGAATCTTTTAATACTAGAGAATAAGAGAGAATCTTTAAGAGAATCTTTTAATTGAATCTTTTAATACTAGAGTATTGAATCTTTGTAAGGATCAATACAATGTCCACTTCCTAACGAGAATCTGGTATTATACAACATAATTTTAAATTTTATTTTAACGCTGATGTATTTTTATTTTCTTTCTTTAAACATTTATGCGCGCGTTTCCCCTTTATACTAGATGTTTGTTTTTGTTGTTTGTTGTAATATTTCTGCTTTATAGTTGTACTTTTTGTCTAAAGAATTGAGTAATTGTGTTATATTAGGTTAATTGTGTATCACATCGTGCTTACCACAACGATGGCAATTGTTAATAATTGTTTTGATTTTTGTAATATGTTTTTGAATACTTATCTGATAATTTCATATAGGTTTACTTAGATGTTCTTTTTTTTTTATCTGTGGCTAAAGGTATTCGGGTTGCATGTTAATAAACTGAATTATTGTGTTTGTCGATCTTTGAGTATATAAACTAAATTTAAAACAAATATTTTTATTATAAGGTTGCATGTTTTTATAAAATAAAACAAGTTCATTAAAACGATCAACTCCACTAAGCGGTATGATTTATAATTGAGCCTATACTGAGTTAAACAAAACTGGAAATAAGTAAAAACAATAACTTTTTCTAATATAATCAATCACTTCCTTTGTCTAAGGCATTTACGTCTAAATATGTTCCACTAGTGACTATACTCACTTATTATAGTTGCGAACCTGATATGTAAAGAGAACATAATAAGATTGGACTGAGCGAGACTAAGAACCATTATTTACGAACACACAGATTCAAAGCAATAAAAACATTAAATGACACATAAAACTTTAACGTTTAGAACAGTACAAACACAAAACACAATAACTTATAGAACACTGCAACAACACGTACTTAAATCTAACACGAACAACACTTACTTAACTAAAACTTAATTACTGAATAATACTCTTCTTTTAAACACTAACTCTTAATTCTGGACATCTGTCCAAATATTATAATTTATCTTGCACTTCCTTGCACTTAAATAAAATATTTCTTGCTTCTCTTAAGACCATTACGGCTATACGGCTATAAGACTATACTTCTCTTAAGACTAATACGGTTTCATATAACTGGTGGAACTTTAATAGCTTCCACTGCAAAACAATAACAACATCTTTGCTTCAAACAAAGCTGCAAGCAACCACAAGTTCGTATTGAAAGTTACTTAAAAGATTGCAAATTATATGAATCTGGAAAGCAAGATGAAGGAAGCGAATTCAAAAGAACTGTTGTTCGAGGGAAAAAAACTAGACAAATAAGGGTTTTTGGAGCACTTAGGAACAGTAATAGAAAAATGATGAGACTTAATTGAATGATAAGTAACGCGAGAATGAATTTTAGTAGATGGCACAAGAGAGGCTAGTTCTTTGGAGCAGTGCCCATTATAGTATTTGTAGAAAAGATAAAGAGAAGCAACAATACAACAATGTGATAAAGGTTGAAGGTTGGCTGCAAGAGCATGTCCAACTATGTTTACAATGCGTTTTTGCACCTTTTCTAAAAGAGAAACGGCATTATTAGAAGATCCACCCCAGATATGGCAACAGTGTTCCATATAAGGCCGGATTTGAGATTTGTAGAGATAGAGAATAGAATCCATAGTAAGAAAGTGTCAAGCTCGATAAAGAGATGCAACTTAAGCATATGCTAATTTTGTAACGGATTTAATATATGGTTTCTAAGAAAGATCAGAAGTAAGAGTTATTCCTTGAAGATAACGGGAAGAGGACTCATCAAGTACATTACTGTTAATAAATATAGAAAGACCTAAATTATTGCGATAACGATTGGCTGAAAAAAATTGATATTTTTCTGAATTAAAGTTCACAAGTCACTGTGAGCCCCATGCTGTAGCAAAAGTAAGATCCATTTTAAACTCCAATGCCCCCTTCAAGCAATCAGAAAGTGTTGGTTTCTTATCATGACAAGAATAAATAGTAGTATAATCAGCGAACAATACCACCTTAGAAGTGAGAATATCTGGAAAATTGGTATTATAAATTAAAAAGAGTATAGAGCCAAGGATTGACCCTTGAGGAACCCCTGAGGTTACAAAATAAGATGAAGAGTGCTGTCCATGAAGAACAACTTTTATGCTAGGATTAGAAAGGAAGGATTCTAAAATCTTAAAGATGTCACCAGATACGTTGTAAGAAGAAAGCTTATGGAGAAGACCGTTTGATAAAGTTTGGCATAGCATGCCAAACTTTATCAAACGCTTTAGAAATGTAAAGAGCGATGGTCTTAACCTCTCTACCTTTATCTAATACGCGATAAAACTTATCGGTTATTACTGTTAGCAAATCAGCCGTAGAACGAGAAGATCGACATCCATATTGATGATCAGAAAGTAAGTAATTAGATTCAAGATAAGAGATTAAATTTTTGTTAATTAAAGATTCAAAAATCTTGCTTATGATAGGAAGAAGACTAATGGGACGGTAGTTAAACGAATCAGATCGCTCTCCAGAATTTTTCAGAAATAAGGATTACAGATACTGCTTTCCAGCAGGCTGGAAAACATTATTCTGATAAGCACTTATTGAATAGTTTTTAAAGAATAGACAAAAGCTCCGCAGAACACTTTTGCAAGACTATAACAGGTATGTTGTCCAAGCCACAAGCTGTAAAAGAGTCTAACAGGAAATCACTTTAGATACAGAAGCTGGAGTGATACAAATGTCAAGCAATTGACCAACCTGTTTGACGGCTTTATCAGGTAGAACGCTACTATTGAAACCAAGAGATAATACTGATGAAAAGTTTTTAACAAATAGTTCAGCTTTATCTTTAGGTAAGGTAATAAAGTTTGAACCATGCAAAAGAGGTGGATTTACAGACTTGCTCTTATTATTGATACTATTAAACATTCTCCAGAAGTCATGAGAGCCTAATTTTTTTTATGAAATGCAAGTTTTCATGACATAAGAATAATGGCTTTGGCGTTAGGAAAAAGTTTTTTACAATGGTTACTAGCAGTAATAAACAGCCGTCTGTTTTCTGGAAAATTATTTGCTGATAGATATGGAAGCAATGGTTTTGATTGGCAATTGCAGCAGCACAACGTGAGGAAAACCAAGGAGAAGAGTAAGGCTTGATCTGGAATTGTCGAGAGAGAATAAAGGATTCCATGCCAGCCTAAATCCACAAAGTTATGTAAGAAGCACATTTGTCAACAGGAAGACGAAAGATTTCTACCCAAAGGCCATCACGAAGAAAGTCAGGGCAAGAGTCCCTGTCAGCTTAAGGTAGTTGTAAGATGTACAGTGATAGATTTTGATGATAAAGTAGAATGAGATAAAATTTTTAGAGAGACCAAACCATGATCGGAAGCACTCAAGGGTGAGAAACTGAGCACTGACTAGGATCAAAAAGAAGACTTAAGTCGAGTAGAGAATGTCAATGATTCAGATTGTCTGGAAAGTGAGTTGGAAAGTTGACTATTTGAGTTAGGGATAAAGAAAGGCAAAAACTGTGGGTTTTAATGCCTGCAGAGTGACTGAAACTAGAGCCAAGTCATTCAGTGTAATGATCACTAAAGTCACCGACAACAACAATATTGGCTGATCGATTAAGAGAGAGGGATCGGTAAATATAATTAGAATTAACATTAGAAAGAGTGCAGTCTTGAGATGAAGGAGAGTGATGTAGAACAAAGAGAAAGGTGATAGAGTGAAGTGGTGCTAAACGAAAGCACATAAAAAAGTATTCTGTGGATTCAAACCTAGTTTCCGGATAAATGGGTGAATTCTTACGAATGTAAATGCCCAGGTCAAGCATGTGACTATTGGAGTCTTTATGAATTAAAGAAAGATAAAAAGCAACACTAAGATCACAATATGAGACAGTTGAACTTAAATTAGTCTTACAAAGAGCAAATAGGTCTGGTGAACTTCGCAAGAGGTAAGACTCAACAGAAGAAAAGTTACTTCAAAGACCACGAGTATTAGTAAATGATAGGCTTAGCGAACTTGGTGATGACAGTGGTTTTTTGTGTTTTATAGATTTTGTTACTTTATTCATTTTTAAATTTGTTAAAGAACTTGACTCGAAGCATAGATAGTACTCAATACACTGTTTAACAGCCCAAGCAATTGCTTCATTACTATTAATAAACCTTAAGCCGTAACAAAGGGCTCCAATGTGGCGATGGTAATTCACATCAAAAGTACAAAAAGGGATACCATTCATGCGCAACATGCCACTGTTAGTACTTTTTTTATATTAATATTTTTCAGCTGTTGATGGAATGAGCCTCTCTGAGAGCTACCACAGATTTCGGGAAACCTGCCTACCAGCCTGCCTCAGAACCATAAAACTGAGTTTTAGAGCTGTACCCTCATTAGAAAATTATAAAATGAGCTGTCTAGTCATAAAAACAGAGACAACAAGCAAAACCCATGCATTGAGTCAAGATGATCGAGCATTCAACATCCTAAACTGGAAACAATATATTAAAAATACATCTGCGCTAGCCTAATAGATGAAGAAGGGGTTTGTGGCTGATCAAAAGATAGAATCTATTTATTCTCTAAGTCTTTGCCTAGACTTAGAGAATAAATAGTGGCCTTCTGCAGCAGCCGGATGCATTTAACATCTGCCCAAGATTAATATTTTTATCGAGACACTATCTCTAGCCTTTACTCAACCAAGACCCCCAAGGCAGGGGTTTTTTTATTTAGGAGTTGGCATCTCCAAGCTTTTGCCTAAAAAGGAATATCCTACAAGGCAGCAGGACATAAAGCAGATTGTACTGGGTTACATGTTACTAGTAGCAGGATAAACCTGGCTAGACAGGAACTTAACAAAAGTTGTCATTTGGAGAAAAGTTACATTTTCCTAATGTTATACAGGATTGTTGAATTTTTAGATGATATTGCACAGATGTTGTTACAGTAACAAAAAAATACAGATGATCTAGGATAAAAGTGTACAGATGATATTGGACTGCAGATGTTGTTGGACATACGTAGTAATCTTTTACCCGTTGTTGTACTCTTTATAAGAAAATATCTTAGTATCATTAATTGCATTTTTTTTATTGGGTTTTCCCTAGCAAAAGGCTTATATAAAATTTTGGAATAAAAAAATAATGCTTTAAAGGTTTAATACCGATTTAATTGAAAAAAAAAATTATTTTGACACATTTTTTTATAAGTTTTTCAGTTTTTAAATCTTAAAATATCTAAAATTTTGTAGATTATTTTAGTAAGTATAGTCTATGGCTTTTAATTTTTTTCAATTTTTTTCTTATTTTGTTTTGTGATTATTTTTGTTATTTAGAAGTCTTTAAAACAAAAGGATATTACAGGAAGACTTCAAAACATAAGGATATTACTTAGTTAGTATTGCTTGGCTTTTATCTTCTCAATTGATACATAAATGATTTTTTAAAGACAGTTCTGCTTTATATATGTTATTGTTATTTAATACATTCCAATAATCCAAAAATTGTTCTCCATAATGATTTATGGATCGTTGACATGTTAATGTGAAAGTTCTAATCTTCAATTTTGAAATAAGATTCGTCTTGAAAAGCTAATAATGTGCTTGGCTAATGATTTAATGGTAAAAAACTTATTTATATTTAACAAAGTTGTTCGCTGTTGTTAAGAAATATGTTATAAATTATTATTTTGATGAACTAAAGTAGTTTTATATATGCATTTATATTACTTAGCTTGAATATTTAGTTATTTTTATTACAGATTGATTGGTAAAAACCTTAATTATTTTATTTATTTGATATTCTGTATACTGTTATGCAGTTTTTAAACCACGTTAGTAATAAATAGTTTTTAATACATAAATTACTGCCGTCTATAGGTAAGTTTTATTTGAGTTTATTTCTTTTGATTTTATATAAATATTTAGTTTATTCTATGTATATAATCGTCATTATCTTTATTACTATCAACAAAGATTGGTTGCAGGAAAAGTCTAACAGTATAGTAGATTGAGTTAACATGCATATCATCCCAGCTAGCACAATACGTCGGGTCAAACATCACCACCGTTGTTTTGCAAGTATACTTCGTTAACCCAACGTGATGTGCTGGCTGGGATCTCCACAACACGTTTTAGAGAACTTTTTTGCAAATAACCTAATAATAATGAATGCAAACGGCTCGAAAAAAAAAGAGAAAACAAAATGTAAAGTTTTAAATCAAATTTCTTTTTGAACAGCTTCTGGATTTTAACTTTTGTACACGTGTGAAAGAATTGCCTGAATAACTTAAATGATATCGATAGGACATTTTTCAACGTTCCGATTTTCTGTTTTTGGTATGAATTGAAATCGAAATTTTGTTTTTTACCGAATTTATAAAAAGTAACGAAACCGAAATTTCGGTATAGGTTCAAATTGAAATTTCGGCCGATACAAAATTTCGGTCAATTGCTACTCAATTAGATTCACTTTCAGTTTCTCAGACAAGACGCTGCCTATTTTTAAAATTTGGTCTGGGTTTTACCAAAAAAGCGAAACCTGGATTTATTCACTGCAATAAAGTGTCGACCGGTCTAATTAAAGTTTATTAAAATGAGTAAAAATCTTTATAAAAAAGTAATAATTGCATCTTTTAAACAAGAAGTTATTAAATATGTATAAGAAAAAGTTTACCATTAAAGCTTGATTATTATTCACATTTGTAAAACGAGGATAGTGTGAAAACGTATACAAGTGTAATATGCAGCTTTACAACATATTTATAATTAAGATTAAATAGTTAAGTTAGTAATGAATATTCAATTATTTTCGTCATCAAAAAAACTATTATTGCTTTATTATTAAATTAGCTATGATAATAAATAATGACTATCCTTTTTTTAAAAATATAAAAATATAGTTTTGAACATAAATATTAAAAACCGATAAATGGTTACTTGTTAGACATAATGTATATTAAGCTTTTAAAATAGTTCTTAGGAATATGCAAATCTTTTAGATTGGTCAGAATTCTAACTACTGCTCGACGGCTGCTTAAAAATTAATAAATTACAAAAATTAATTATTAAAGACGTTCAAATAACGTACCGAAATCACGTCTTGGCGTGTTTTTAGGTAACCTTAGTAAGTTATTGAGACGCTTTTTATTTGAAGTTATCAAAACATCTTTAACATCGTGATGAAGCCTTGATTTTTTGACGTTTGGAACTTGTGCTAAATAGCAAATGGAAACGATGTCTTTTTAGGACGTCATTAAGAAGATATCTTTGAGACGTCCATAAGTCGTGTTTTCAGACGAATTAAAAAAGTATGGGATAGTTTATAAAGTTAAAAAACGCTAAATTTCACTAATAAACAAAACAAAAAAGATAAAAAGTTTTCCCTTGCAGTGCCTTAAGTTAAATAAAAAATCAAAACAACGCATAAGTATAATGAAAATCGCCGCGTAAAAGAGCTTAAAATCTCCTACTTTTATTTTTAAAATAAATTTAACGTTGTGTAATTTATGGTCGATCCCTAATTGAAAATATGGGTGCAAAAAAAAAAAAAAAAAAAAAAGAAACTTCTATCAATTTTCAGGTTTTAATAGATTATTAGTATATGAAAGAAGTTCAATCAGTTAGAATAAAAATGACATAGATTAAAGCATTTCTTGTGTCATTAAACACACGATTTGGTAGAAAAAATGCGTATTGCTTACATATAACATTATTTAGTTTTTTCTTTCTCCTGAACAATTTGCAAAAATGAAGTTACATCGTTTTTGCACCCGAGTCTTTATTTGTTTGAAAAATTTTTTACTCATTTTAATTTCTTTTTACGCAACATTTTTTTTTACGCCACATACGCGTATTTCTTAAAAATACCAGCAACAACAACAATAAAATCAAACCAAATAAACGTTTTAAAATATATATTTTTGACAAATATATATAAATATATATATATATATATATATATATATATATATATATATATATATATATATATATATATATATATATATATATATATATATATATATATATATATATATATATATATATATATATATATATATATATATATATATATATATATATATATATATATATATATGAGAGTAACAATAAAATCATATTTATAATAATCAATAATAGAAGCTTTTAAAAAAGCTTTTTTCACAACATAATTTTGGAGCATGATAAAAATCGCTAACCCGTTGTGATATGTGTGCGTATTCTGGCATTTCACGGCGCCGATTTTAAAGATAAAAACTGTGACTTTTTTTTTACAGTGTGCGCGAATAGAAGTAGGTGATGTAGGATGCATTTTGTCCTCTATATTTTTAAAATCTTATACCAGCTAAGACTTTATTCAAAAATTAGATTGTTTAAAGATGATAATAATTAAGTTTATTTTATGATAATAATGAAGTTTTTTTTACAGTTAAATAATTTTTTTAGGTTAATAAATTTTTCTGGGGGTTTTATTCCTTCATAAAATTTCGTTCCTGTTCTGGAAGCGCATTGATATTGAAGGCGTGTTCGTAGATTTTTTAAATTTTGCTGTGTAAATCAATTTTTTGTGTGCCTGATGAATTTGATTGCAAATTATTCATGCCCACACACCCTATTTTTCCACCTAGGGGAGGTATGATTTCCACCTCTTTTACTGCTACTGTTACACTTTGTTTAACTGTTTCTGATACAGTACCTGTAACTTTTTGTTATAAATTTTGTAGTTAGTGATTTTTATAAGGTTTTAAAACTTTGTTCCTGTTTATGAGTACATTATTATTGAAGGCATTTTGGTGCCTTTTTTAAAATTTTCTTGTCAACTGTATAAATTTTTCTATTTTCTATAGACCTGCCAAATTTCATTAAAAGTATTATTGCGCACATACCAAATTATTCCGCGCTGTAGATGTACTTTTTTTATATAAAAAAATTCTTTAAAATAATCAAAAGTTTTCTTCAAAGAAAATTTAAACGAAGAAAAATCATAAGCAAATAAACAATAAAACTCTGATGAAAATCAACGTTAACCGAACGCGAATTTCATGAGCTGGTTGCATTTTCTTAAGGTGGCTCATATAGAAAAAAATACTAAACTAAAAAAATAAAATCGATTTTTTTTTTAATATACCATTCGACGCAAAATTTATCATACTTTCAGAAAATATGTACATTTTGCATTAAATATTTATAACTATTACCTTATTTTAACTTTTTTTTTATTGGTCAGTTTCATTGTTTTGCTGATAATTTCTATTTATCGACAAACTTTGGTCGTTGTTTTCTCAACTTTTTAATTTTATTCTTTTTTTGCAACTTCAAAACATAATATCTCGAGATTAAGAAAAAGCCTTTTGGCTGAAAGTTTCACTGTATGTTCCTTAATCATCAAGATTTCAGATGTACTAAAATAATTTACTAAGAATGGTTTTATGAATTTTTATAACACAAAACATGTTAATTTTTATGTATAAATTTGTGATTTTTTTAAGTAATGTGTCCCGTTTTTGATACTTTGATTATTATTTCATTCTTTTAGTAAAAATGAATGATTATAATGTAATAAAGCTATAAAACAAAAAATTATTGAGTTTAAATCAAAATTATTCAAGAAACATTGTTTTGAATTTTTTCACATTTATCCTTTTTACCTCTGATTTAGTTAAAATTTGCTTTAAATATAATTTGTTTACAACTTTTTTTACAAAATTTAAGCTTCATATATCATCAAAAGTATAATAAAATAATAATGAACTGTTACATGTTCTTTTTTAAAAAATTTGTTTTTTCTATATGAGCCACCTTAACATCCTTAACATAAAATATTGTTACTTAAATGGGCATAACTTTTGTAGGATTATTTGTTTGTCCTAAAATTTTCACAATCTTAATACAAATTTAAAACTCTTTCAAATCTTATACAACACTTATATATTGTTTGAAATTTTTACACACGTTCTGCGGGGCCGCCGGGAGCCGTCACGCCGCCCGGTAGCAACAGTGTCAAACAACATAGTGAGATTAAATAATAGGGAGTCAATGTTTTTTGACGTTTTTTTCAAAGGGGATATAAGGAAAAAGGTCAACCGGTATCAAAGAAGAAAAGGAAAGCCGGATCAAAAATTGTCTAAAAACGGTTACGTCTTTTATGGATAGCCTCTAACCAACAATAATCCATGACTTAATGATTAAATAAATAACAAGTTCTTTTTAAAATAAAATATTACAATATTTAGATTCAGAATAATAATATTTAGTCAGAGAAACACACCTTGATAATTACCTAACTTCTTTCGTGGAGACAAACGAGGCTCATGGCCATGGAAAATTTACGATTTTATTTCGAAATAAGGGAGTGTGCCCTCCCCCTCTCCTCCGCTTCGAAATCCATTGTTGTTGTCGTCGGCCCTTAAAATTAGTTATGACTGGTGAAACGGTAAAACCTTTTAAAGAAAATAGTAAACTTTTAAAAGACCAGTATTTTGCCTTGTTTGGATATAGTGAACATAATAAAAACGGAGTGCTTTCAAAAGCCAGTCACATAAAGATAAGGTGTTGAATGCGGAATATTATTTGCCGTTGGTACAGCATTAAACCTATGATGTACGAAAAAATTCTAAAAATTGATAGCAAAACAACTCAAAGTAAATAAATATATTAAAAGTTTAAGCCAGAATAACAACTCGTACTTGGCAAAAATTTTGATCAAAACACTCCACCTTTTAACATTATAAACAAAAATAACCAAAGTAAATTTCTTTCTAATCAGCGTGTCTATGCATTAAATGATCATTTACAAAGAAATTCATTACCAAAGTTTCTTTCTAATCAGCGTCTCTATCCCAGACAGCAAGCTTACATTGGACCAACGTTGGGCCAATACACGATGATGCATTGGCCCAACGTTGAAAGTCGATGTTGGTCCAATGCAGGTTTGATCATTGGTTAGGTATTGGCCCAATGTTGTGTTCAACGTTGGCCAATGTTGTATACAACGTTTACCCAATATTGGCCGAACGTTGTATATAACATTAGGCCAATATTGTATACAACATTAGCCCAACGTTGTATACAACATTGGCCCAATATCGTATGTTATACGATTATTATTTTTATATCGGCCTAACGTTTTATGCAACATTAGACCGTTGTTACAAATAAGATGATTTGCATCGCTACATTGAAAAATTATAGAGAAAAAAAAGAATGTATTACACAATGTAACAAAAAAAAAAAAAATTTTCTGTTTATCAAAATTTTTTGATGTTTCTTAATTAATTTGAGTATGCTGAGTCTGAATATGACATTGGATTTTTTATTGCATCAATCGTTTGGTCGTAAAACCAAAAAATCAATTAAACATATAATTAATATAAATCGTTTTGCATTAGATTCTACTTTAGTCAATATAAAACATTTACTAATTCAAAAGTGTTATGTTATGTTACAAAACTTCATGTTACATCATGTTTCTTACATATATTACATAATGTTACATTATATTGTATTGTAACAGTCTCTCACAATCTCAAAAAACACTAAAAGTGAACAGTAGAACGAGGTTTTCTTTTATGAAGTTTCTCGTCATCGCGTATCAAACACCAGATGTAGTCACCCATCATAGCTGCATCCCATCTGCCCTGGTATCTTTTCTCCATTGCAAGAATATCCTCATGGAAACGTTCCCCGTGCTCTTCACTCACATCACCCAAATTTGGTCTGAAAAATTCCAAGTGTGAATGCAGGTAATGCAGCTTTATTGACATTCTGCATTTCATATCTGCGTACCGTACAATTAAGTTTTCCACTATCTCTTTGTAGTTATCACTCTTATTGTTGCATAAAAAGCTATGAACAACATGTCTAAATGCAGTCCATGCTTCTTTTTCAACAGCAGACATTTTGTCCTCAAGCTCCTTACATGCCAACATAACTTTAATCTGTGGACCAACGAATATACCTGCTGAAATTTTTGCATCTGACATCTTTGGAAACATCTGCCGAATATGCTGGAATGCTGCACTATCTGGGTTTAATGCTTTGACAAATTGTTTGATAAGACCAAGTTTAATGTGAAGGGGTGGTAGTAAGATCTTTTCAACAGGTATCAGAGATTGATTAATAACATTGTGCGAACCAGGCTGTAAATGTTCTCTCACTGGCCACTCACGTCTTGTGAAGTGCTGGTTTGCAGCCCTGCTATCCCATAAACAAAGAAAACACGAGTACTTTGTGTATCCTCCTTGCAGACCGAGAAGAAATGCTAGCATCTTAAAGTCTCCACATACATCCCACTTGTAACTGTCGTAGTTGATTTTCTCAAGCAACAACTTCACGTTCTTATAGTCTTCCTTTAGATGAACGGAATGAGCTACTGGAATCGAAGGAAATCGGTTTCCGTTATGGAGCAAAACTGCCTTTAGACTTCTTGTTGAGCTGTCAATGAATAATCTCCACTCTTCAGGATTGTGAACAATGCCAATGTCATTGAAAAGACCACGAACGTCATGACAATAGCACAGTGATTCTGATACTACATAAAAGTATGCGAATGTTTCATGTCTTTTTCGGTATTTCGAGGTTCTGCAGCTTGGATCTAATAAATTCCATTCTTTCAAACGTGATGTCAGAAGTTCTGCATTTGATTTAGTGAGACCTAAATCTCGTACTAAGTCATCAAGTTCTTGTTGGTTAGGGAAATGAGGTGAATCATTTGGTTCCCTGAAATCACAGTCATCATTGAGTTCATCCGGTGAGTCTACTTCAGAATGATATGCAGCTGCTTCTTCGGATTGAGGTGGAGTAGGAACAGGCAATTCATCACTGTGTGGAACTGGTCCAATAGAAGATGGTATACTTGGATAAACTAGAGTCAGCCTATCTTTCGGTTTTTTATACTTTGAAATGTCAACAATGCAGAAAAAGCAGTCATCATGATGGTTCGTCGGTTCTCTCCATATTCTCGGAATCGCAAAGGGCATTGACTTTCGGATTCCACGCAGCCATCCTTCCAGAGTTGATCTGCAGCTACCACAACTGTAGTGTGGTGCCCACGATTTGTCCTGATCTCCCATAGCCATGCCAAAATAAGCATGATATGCAGTAAAGAATTTTGTACCACTGACAATCTTATGTTTAGCTTGTGTTGGACTAATATAGTAACCACAAACATAACAGAATGAGTCAGGACAAAGCTTGCAGGATCTACTAGATATATTCACTACTTCATGTAACAGTTGTAATTAGTTAAACTGAAAATAAACACACGAATATAGTTAAAATCAGCATATATATAATGTTTTAATTGCATTACACATATACGAAAACTCCGAAATATACTTTATGCTTTTTCTCAGGAAATCTTGATGATAGAGAAAAACCAATGGTACCACTGAAATCAGCATACAAAAATTATGTAAGAAACATTAAAAAATTAACATAAACAAAAATGTTGTTACATGGTGTTATACAAGTATACAAATTTATTTATGTAACATTATTTCTCGGTTAAATATACATATTGCAAACACCAAACTTAAACCAAAAACTGACAGATTGAGTTTTAGTTAAAAAAATTCACTAAAAAATTTATTATTTTTTCTTCCGCTATCTCTATCACATGTCTGCATAAGCCATGCTTATTTGACTTCACAGTTTCTGCAAAAAAAATAGTTGTTTGTTTAATTATGTACCAAACTTACATAACAAATTGAAAGTAATTCTGTAATGTAATATTGAAACTAAAAAAATAAACTTTTCTAAACCACTTACCAATAGCAAGATATGCAATCAACATTTTTCCTATTCCAATTTTTTGTCCTCTCCCTGCATATTTAATTTTATTGCTAGGCCATTTATAAAATCTATTCTTATTAAATAACATATACAATCTCCTTTGTCTTTAACTCCAATTTATGCCAAATAATTAACCTGCAAAAATGTGTTTTCTAGTTCACCAAGTTGCACTTCAATGCATGCCCATTGTGCCAATAATACCAGCATATCTTTCAAGGATACAACTTTATCTTGAAACAATAAAGTTAATTATATTATTAAGAAACTATACAACTAATTATATATTACATTAGAATTTATGAAAATAAATACAACAATCACTAATAAAATAGATAAAATTAAAGACAGAGGGGCAAATTTTTAATGATAAAAATATATACTTGCTAATGGATTCATAACATTTTTATGAATTATGAAATTTACAGGTGCGCATTCAATTTCTGACACTGACACAAAACAATTCTCGTTAATGTTTGAGATACAGATTGGACTGTAAAACAAAAAAATTTATATTAAAACAATGTTTTTCCAACAGGGTTCGTAGCTATTCGGTTCGTATCGGTTAGGTTCGTAACTATTTATATAAAAATCAATTACTTTTTTTGAAAAATCAGATGAATTTTCCCTGACCATTTTTTTAGTAATTTTAAACATTTTGTAAAAACAATGGTTTTTACAAAATGTTTAAAATTACTATCTACTGTAATGGAAATGCAAAGATTCAAATCCCACCTCTGGGTAAGTTTTGTGACATCAGAGAGGAGGCGTAAACTTCCAACTAAATGCTCATCCGTGGTGCTTTGTGATAAGACCGCAAGGATTTCTCCGAGCACCTAAAATAAAATTGAAAAAAATATATATGTTAGATAATTTTGTATATAAAAAAAGTAGAGAATTTTTAGATTTTCTTGAGAAGATTGTTCATGCTTTGAATGACAAAACTTATTAAACTTAGCTATTAGTTAAGTTGGATATTAGTATGGATCTTATTATACATGTTAGTATGGATCTTATTATTAAGGATGACTAAGAGTGAACACTAAGAAAAACATAAGTTTCAGAAAAAATAAATGGGTAGCACCAAAAAAAACATAATAGCTTAATTGAGCGCTGTATTTTGAAAATGTGACAATGCGGTAGTGGTGTAGTGGTAGAGCGCTCGCTTCATAAACGAGTGGTTCGGAGTTCGATCCTCACCACGTCCCTGGTAGTACCGCGCTCAACTCGTTTCTCCGCGCAGCGGCCTTGTTCATCAAGGTTCGTGTTTCGGAGTTATAGAGTTGAGAGAGGGTTATAGCCACAAATAAGTAGCCTCCTCGTCTGTAGTGGCCTTCTCGGCCTTGAGGAGGTGAATTAAAATAAATAAAAAAAAAAAAAAAAAAAAAAGTCACAAAATTAAAATTTTGCAGGAGAGTGAAAAATATTTCTCCTGTAAAAAAATTGTATTTTTATTTTATCTAAAAATTGTTTCTTTTATCTAAAAAAAATCTTTATTTTATCTAAAAAAATCTTTATTTTATCTTATAATTTTATCTTTTCCTAAAAAAAAATATTCTTTTCAAATAACCTAACTTTTAAAAAAAGTGTGACTCTTCACGTTTTCAAAATACTTTCAATTGTGAAACGAGTAACTTCTTAACTAGAACTACTGACTTTTCCATAACTATTTAAAGAAAAAAATAATTCCCTGACCTTTTCTAGGTTTTTCACGACTTTGGCTAATATTAACATATATTCCAGATTTTCCAGGTACAGTACAGACCTTGTTTAATATTTGTAAATAATTTTTTTTACATATTTTAGTTCTGAATTTTAATAATACAATTTTTAAAATAATATCATCTATAAAAATATTGTATTACCTTTGTCTATTAGATAAATTTAAATAAACATTTATATAATGAATAATAATAAAACACCAGCAACTGTTAAAACTTTAAACTGATATGAATACTCTGCTGTTTTTTTTAAGAGTTGATTTCAAATGGATTTTAAAGTTGGTGACACCAACTGTGAAATCCAACAAAAAATTTTTTACATTCATAAACTTAAATGTTCTCAAAACAACTAAAAAACCTGGCCAGTTTTTCGCAACAAAATATAATTTCGGTGGTCAGTATTCATAAGTGATTGCTCCCGGTTCCTGACCAAGCCTGTGGTGTAAGCTTTGATATGTTGATTATTATACAATAAAATGTTAATTAACACTCTGACTTTTTGACCGTAATATATGAAAAAGTCTTTAAATTGTAAAAGTTAAAGCTATGAATAAAGATTTTCAATCATCAGACATAAAGACTTTTATATAAAAACTTACCATTTATTAAATTTTGTTCATTCAACTTCTCAGAGCAAACATTGAACTTTTGTAAAGAGTTTGGAGTTAAAGGTATATCATAAAGTTTAAAAATATTTTATGGTTTACTTATAAGAAATTGAGGATAAATCATCTACACCAAGATATACACAATTTTTTGTCTCTTTAATCTTTTTTTTCACTGGTCATTTTTCGCAGTCTTTCCTTTTTGTCTCCGAAGCAGAAGTTTAGCCTTCTGCTAGATTCAATCTTGTATTGCTATAAAAATCTATAAATCAAATCATTAATAATTAAGTTATAACTAAAATTAATGTATAAGCTTAAAGTTGTTAACTGTTGTACGCAAACTAAATATGAAAATTATTCAGAGATATTAAATTAAAAAATAATAAAACTAAGAATAATGTCCGTCTGCTTTAGAAAGATGGAATATATAAAGGGTTGTTTTAATTTAAATTATGATTTAAACCAGACAAATAAAAATTAAGTATTTTTAATTTAAGTATTTTTATTTTAATTATTTTTAATGATTATTTATTGATTTAATCTCATAATTCAATCAATTATTATATATCAATCATTGGTCTTAAAATAAAATGTCTGGCAATATTAGAAAGATCTACATAAGTAGAATATAAATTCTAGTAACATCACTTTTAGTACACTGTTTTAATATGTTAGTAAATGGGATTTCACAATCAAGCACAGATCAAAAATCAAACAAAAGAGACATACTTAAAATGTAAAATATCAGCTTTTAACAACTTCAATGCCACATATATATTATTGATACCTTTAATAATATATCTTATAATAGCTATATAATCTAAACTATTATAAATAAATTATGAAAAAAAAATTGTTTTTTCATAATTTATTTATAATATTTTTTTCATAATTTATTTATAATTATTTTTTATAATTTATTTATACTGTATGACATTTTAAATGTTTGATTTATTTAATAAAGAAGACATTTAAAATGTCTTCTTTATTAAATAAATCGAACATTTGAAATGTTTCATTTATTTAATAAAGATTATTAAATAAATCAAACATTTGAAATGCCAATACAGCAATAGAAATAAAAAAATAACTTTACGATCTTACACAAAAATAATTTGATTATTGCCTTTATTTTTACGTTAATAATTTAGATAAAATGTTTTAAGCATATTGTTTAAATGTTAACAAATATTTCATTATTTAAAAAAACAAAACATCAAGTCACGAGAATCTCTTGAAGTTTATTACTTATAAAGAACCTTTTAAGGTTCTTAGAAGATTCATAAATATAGCTTCTTTTTTTCATATTAGCTACGGTATAAAGGTAAGAACAGATTTTTATAGCAAAATATTAAGCCTAAAACTACATCAGCCAAATGTTGGTCCAACGTAGTACGATAATTGCAAAAAGCCGATTTGTAGAATTGCAATATTACGCCGAAAAAAAAACATTGGTTAAATGTTGGCTCAATATAGTACGATATTTGCAAAAAACCAATTTGCAGAATTGAAAATAATACGCCGAAAAAAAGCATTGGCTAAATATTGGATCAACGGAATAAACTTGTCACTGTTAAAACTTACGTTGGGCCAATGTAAGCTTGCTGTCTAGGATGCATTTAATGATCATTTACAAAAAAATTCATTATCAGAATTACCTGGATTTCGCGATATAAAGGATCAACTTAAGTCAGAATTTTATAAAATGTCTGTTTTTTAATTGCATTGTGAAAATTTGATTTTTAGAGAAAAAGTGGAGCTACTTTTTCATGGATCTATTCCTATGCAAAGTTTTGCAACTCTAGGTCACCCGTTAGTTAATAAACATAATCATTTTTTGCTAATAAAAGTATTAACACGCCAAAAAACTTTTTTCCTTATAGAAATACACTGATAAACAGCCCAAATAACTTTTCTGAAAAATTGCATTCATCAAAAGATTTCCTTCGGGTCAGAGCTACGTCACAAATGTCAGGAAATAAGTCTACTATTATGGATTAGGGAAAACAAATAATTTTATAGAGACGGTTGATGGATGTTTCCATACCGCAAAGTCAGGTGGCGTCTTTAGGTTCGCAAATTTTGTAATTCTATTCCACATAATTATTTTAGGCATGAATAATTATTTGTTTTGATACATTTACGGTATTTGTTTCTGTTTAATTACGGTACAGAAACATTCACTACCTAACGAAATAACGTGTGAAAAACGTAATTTTATAACTTTGCTTTAACTTTTGAATTAATGAACTTAATTTAAGTTCATTTAAGTCTTAACTGTAAATATTATTTGGATTTATGACAAAAAATATCTAGTTGGCTGTATTTATATATTTTACATCATATTTAATATTAATGTATACATTAAAATTAAATATGATGTAAAATGCAATAAGCATATTGAATATAATTTGTTTATATTAAAGTTTTTTATGATTTAAAATAAGTTCTTCCCCTTATCTATTTATTAGAAATCAGGCTAAGACAAAAAACTATTAGGATTTTTTTTAAACTTTTTTATAAATAATATTTAAATAAATGTTTCGTTTCGATAAAAAATACACAAGTTTTTATAAATTATTTATTTGTGGTTGTTTATTTATTCTTTTTTCTTATGTGTGTAAATTGTATAATTAATTTCATTATTTTATAATATTATTTATTTATGATAGTATTTTTTTTATGTCATTACTTTTTGCTAAGCTGCTAAACATAATTTTGCACTCTCTAATTTGCTTCTAATAAGCTGCAAACAAACAGGTTTAAGTTGTGGGTTACTAGAAAATAAAGAATAGTGTTAAAGAGCAAGAAAACAGTTGACAGAAGACTTTAAAAATTGAAGAATGTGTGAGTTAACAAAACAGGATGTTGGGAGAGAATCCTTAAGCATTGGTAAGCAAAAAAAAAAATTTGAATCCTAAGGTCACTTAAGATGAAAGATTTTCAGGAAAAACATAAATTTAGATAAAAAAAAAGTACAGAATAGAACATTGTTATATCCCTGTAGTTATTGAAAATGAAGAGGATTGTTGCCTTTCAAACATATATAATACTGTGATCAGAAAGAAATGGTTTAATAATCTCTTTAATAAACCTTATGAAAATAAATATAAAAAAAAACATAAAAAAATTTCTTTTTTTTTCAGGTTTCGTTAAAAAATTAGTGCTAGATTTAAAAGTCTGATTTTTTTAAAATTAACATTTATTGCAAATTTTGAAATGTAATGCAATAATTGATAATTGAGATTTTAATTTAATGAAAAGCAAAAAAAAGGTTCTGCAGTAATCTTATACAGTTTTAAACATGCATTTAACTACTAATTCAAAATTGCATATATAGAAAAAATGTAAAAACAGTTTCAGAGAAGATTTATTAAAATTAAATATTATTTAGTAATGAGCTAAAATAAATTAAATGAATTATTTTTAAATTAAATATTAATTTAAAAAATTAAACATTATGTTTAATTTATGTTGGTATCTGAATCTCAGTTGTCTCTTTATCTTCTTAAATATTACATTTCTGTTTTACCCAAAATTTTACTTAATGGATTACTTTTAAGACATGAATATTTAAAAAGCAGTGATCAAAATGATTAAAAATAATTATGACAATAAAAAAGTTACGACAATTTTTAATGTCCTATGCAATAAGATTAGAACAAGAAATGCAAAAGCAAAATGACACGTTATTTATGAATATAAAGGATTGTGTTTTTTTTTTAAAAAAAAAAAACAGTTAGTATCTGGGAGCCTTGTTTTGAATACATTTTTTTTTTTGCAGAAAATAAAATGTTATCAAAATAAAAAAACAATTATTTATATAGTGTATTTGATTTTTTTTAAGTATTCACCCTAATGTGCACAACAACAAAAATCTATAAAAGCTTTTTTTTTTAAATATAGTGTTTAAAATAAATATAGTGTTTTATTATTTAAACATGCACAAGAACACAAGGAAAAATATATATATACACATTTAATTTGTATATCTTGGTGAAAATTCAAGTTAAGTAAAGAGAGATTAAAAACAGTAAAACACTAAATACATACAATTTTCATTATCCCTTTAGATCGAAGATAAAATCTTTTGTGAGGATTTCCAACTTTCCATTGTTCTACTTTTTTTACAAGACATTCTTGGTTAATGTTTGAATACCTTTTTTTTCTTACTGCTTCTTACATGTAACAACGAATAGTTTTTTTGGATGGGAAGAACCCATTTGCGTTTTGCATTCGCTTAATTCAACCCTTGTTGTTGCATTAAAATTATACAAAAAATTTCACAAACAAATTGCAATTTGTGTTTTTGCTATCCACTTAAAAAAAAATTAAGAAAAGGAAAATCATTCTTTTTATTGTAGACTTCAAACTGTTTTTTTTTTTGCTTCGCCTTATCTAATTTTGTTGCTGAATGTAACTCTAAAGAAACAAAAATAAAAACAGTACACAAATAATTTAAATTATTAATTTGCTTTTATTTTTTTCTATTTTAATCTCTTTTTATTTTGTGAGTTTTTTTTGTTTGTTTTGTTTTTGAAACTTTTTCAGCATTATTATAAAACTTGCAAACGGCCGTGTTCACCTTTTCTAAAATAATATAATCGCGTGTTGTCATACAAGACAAAAAACCGCACGGATTTCCTGGGAAGGCTTGTAATACAGTTTTCAAAAAAAAAAAAAGATTACAGATGTTTTTTAAATTATGAAAAACAACAGCTATTAGAATTGTTAAAAGAGTAAGTTTTCATTTAGATGCAGCCAAAATATTTAAGTAAAGAAAAACTTAAAACACTTATTAACATCCAATTTTTAATTTCTACAGTAAGCACTTAGAGTGGTCTTATAAATCTTTTTTTAATACTAGCAGTCTTCTATAAGTCTTTCTCTTCCAGTAAGTTTTTAACAAAGTGACTATTTGCCCAACCAAAAGGAAAAACTGCCTCAGATTATCATTCAGTTTATGTATACATCAATCTATATACACTGTGCGTAGAGTGCACATTTATCGATTTTAATTATCATACATCAACTTTATGATACATCACCGCTACAGTGAGGTATAATACAGTTGAAACATGATAATCGATATACACCTAGTGATCGCATACAGTATATAACCACTGGGCGTATTCCTATTCAATTGAAGTTAGTAGATGAATCTATATTCCCCTGTGCCTATCCCTATTTAATTTCGTTAATGCATTTGCAGTCAATACAGGGCATATGTGCGTACACAGGACGTATCTATAGTCTGCGCAGATTTATGCACAATCCGCAAAATGTATGTATGTGCGCTATGCAGATTGCAGAAACATCAAATTTACACATCAAGTGTACATACATGCATGAACATTTAATGGATGTGCACTTAATCTATGTAAATCGATTTATTTACATTATTTTTATATACACTATGCTGCATCTATGGTGGATCAGAATGCATATACATGATCGAGATCAGAGTGCATATACATGATACAAGTGCATATACATGAAAATACGGATAGGTCAAGTGGAGTTACATACATACTTGCATACATCAACTTACTTAAAAAAAAATAACTAAAAAGTTATTCTTTACATTGAAGTAGATAATTTTGTAGTTGCAGTCTATAACTTGTAAACTTATGTAAATAAGTTAAATAAATCACGCACATCATAATAATAAAAACTGGCTTCATTTGTCTGGTTGGACAATTATTGTTATAGGTTAGTCATATGTCTAGTTGGACGAATATCACCAGCCTATTTTTAAACAAAATACATTTCCAATTTTGCAATTATTTGCTAACAGCGCACTAATTCCGCTTTATTAAAAATTAAAAAAAAAGTATTTTTGTCATGTCATACTTGAACTAACCACCCCTCCCCCATGTGACATTTGGTGATACTTCTATTACCCCTACACCTCCTTTAGGACTGTCACCTCATAAATGTTTAAAATTACAGTGCCCTTGCTTACACATCTTTACAAGATGTTTTAATTGCACTTTCACTTTTGTTTTGGTTAAAACCATTATCTAGATAGACTGATCAAAGTCACATATAACATTGTGTTTGCTATACTCAAAGTAAAATATCAAACTGACCTTCCTTTTCGTGGTATGATGAACTTCAAATTTCAATCCAATGGGTCTTGAATTAGAGGCTCTATTTACATCTTTATTCTAAATTGAAAAATACGTCATTCTACTTGAGTTTTTACCTAGACTTATTTGGTTCCTAACAAAATATTTTTTTAATTTTGATACTTTGTCAATGTTTTATAAACATTTTTTTAAAAATAACAGGATAACAATTGTATTTGCAAATATTGTTATATATAATTTTATAATATTGAAGTTGAAGAAATATTTGACCGTTACAAACTAAAGTAATGTTGAAATACCATTTAGTTTGTATATCAAAACATACAAAAGTAAAGTTTTTTTCTTTAAAAAATAATCATTAAAAACTAGATAAATAAAAAATGCAGCCAGGCACAAATAATAAATCAGAAATCGATAGAACTTTTTTTTTTTAAAGTCTAGTATTATGCTGCTAAATAATAATGCATAATCTTTATCAGCAAAAAAACACAGCATAACAAATAAAAATTGGCGGCGATAATTTTGGTCCGCCGATAAAAATGACCCCGGACTAAATTTCTCAGAAAATATAATATATTATATCCGGCCGGATAATTTTTTTCTGAAAAAGTTGGTCTGAGCTAGAAAAAATCGGTCCGTGTTATGCATATGCGCATATATCTTTTAAATTATCATGGAAGACGTGGAAGACTTTGTTCAAAAAGTTTTTACTTATTTAAGTAAAAAGCAATACCCTGATGGAAGTCTAGAAGGCGAAAAAAGAGTCATTAGAAACAAAGCCTTAAAGTTTATGATTTCGGAATTACTATATAAGTATAAAAAGAAAGACAAGGTAACTCGTTTATATATAAATATTGGTAACAATATTTATATAAATACACACTTACTATTATTATTATTATTATTATTATTATTATTATTATTACTATTATTATTGTTATTATTGTTATTATTATTATTGCTATTATTATTATTATTATTTTTATTATTATTATTATTATTATTTTGTTATTATTATGTTTTTAGGTGATGGTAATATTATTAGGGTTGCCATTCTCCTTTTTTTTCCGTAAGAGAGCGCAGTGAAAACTTTAATTTTAATTAGTTTAGCGCAGCGTTCTCCTAGGGAAAAAAGAGGAGAATGGCAACCCTAAATATTATGTAAATACATGTTTAACTACTTTACTATCATTATTACTTATTATTGATATATTTTAGCTTTAATTTTGATTTGATGTTTATTTTTATTTTGATAATGAGTTATAAAATCATATTATTGTTTCTGTTATTATTTTCGTTGATGTTTATATTGATGTAATGTATTTTCAAACTATTTTTTACTTTATTTGTATAACTGTTTGATAGCTTAACTATGTTTATATCTTTAACTATGTTTATTGTATTTGTTAGGAATTTATTTTATACTAGTACATATATTATTGTAAATATCCTTGAAATGTTAACAACTAATTTCAGAGTATATTTAATTTGATTTGAACAAGGTAATAAACAAATACTGACAATTCAATGCTTGATTTATCAATATTTATTCATAACAATTATTTATTCTAAAATAAACAGCAGTTAATGTTATTCATTATTTAGCCTAATTCATCAAATTTAACCTAAATTTGAAATTTCTGCAAGCTAAATTTTAAATTAAGAAATGATATTCAAATTAATATACATGTAACATATAATATAGCAATACAGCTCAAAAAAATAAAATTGTAAATTGTTTTTATTTATGTTTTGCAACTTTATTTGATTTTTATATTTTTCTGTATTTTTTGCCATAGCTTATTAATGACATAGTTTTAATAACTGAATATAACAAAACAAAGTTATAGATAATATCATTATCATTTTAGCATCGTTGCTAAATGCTACCTTTCTGGGTATCAAGTTTTTGGGTTCAAATAGTTTGCATCTTTACATTCTATATTTCCAAACAACCTTAAAATTTCCTGATAATCTCAACTTTATACACTGATTTTCTCTCCAATTTCTTTATACATAAATCTATTTATATATGAAACTTTATTACAAAAATATATCCTTAAACTTATATGTAATGAAACTATTTTGGATATCCGAAAAATCAAAAAATAGAGAAAATATCAGGAATTCCAGAAATATCCAGAAAAAGATATTCCTTGAACATTAATATTTTTTTTGTAACTTCTATTTTTATTTTTGGATTTTGTCTAAAAGAGAAAAGACATCAATGGGAGAGTCAGCCCAAATGTAATAAGTACACTTATGATAATTGTTGCTGAAGTTGCTCTTTTTAATTTCTAACCTAAATTATTCTCTTAATTCACATGCTTTTCATTTCTTTTCAGCTTTGAAAACGTCCCTATAAAATTTTTTTACATACCACTTTCTTTCTGATCAATAAATTTCTTAAACTTTAATAAATAAATTACACTTAAATGAAGATAAAATAATAATATATTATTATATCTTTCTAAAGAGTTCAAATGTGATGATCTCAGAGATCAAAAGTGATGATCTTGAAAAGGAATCTAATGGTGTATTTGTTAGGGTGCACTAGGGAAAATTAAGTTGGTTTGGGTATGTAGAGCGTAAAGGTGCTACTGATTGGGTATCAGCATTTAGAGAGAAGTTTTATAAGAAAAAGAGAGGTAGGTATAGAAAATTTTTGAAAAAGTTAAAGAAAGACGATGCACAAGATTGATGAAACATGCAGTAGCAAATTTAGTATAAGGCATGGGGGAGAACTGCCACACACACACACACACACACACACACACACACACACACACACACACTTTCCCTAGAACAGTCAAACGACGCCCTTTAAAACATTCAAAAATATGTATATGTATGTAATATATATGATAAAAGTCATGTAAAACCAAAAGTGATTAAATACCAACAACAACAACAACAACAAGCTATTTAATTTCTGTTTATCATTTTACAATAGTTTTGATAATATTAATAATAGTAGTAATTATAGCAAAAATATATAATAATAACATAAGATAAAAATACCACCAGATTTGTTAGTCCTTGGGCTTGACCTTAACCTTGGCTTTTCCTTAGGGCCAAAAATTGAAGTCTTGGCCTTGAAACTGTTGGCCTTAGCCTTGAAAATTTTTGCCTTGGCCTTGATTGTTTTGGCCTTGGCCTTAAAAAAAAATACATATTTTCTTATTGATTTCATTAAATTCTTTCCATAACCTTAGTCTATTTTTACAAAATGTGGTTTTCTTGTCACTGTACTTGCTGCTTACATAAATACCATCTTAATCAATCGTTTAAAATGTTAATCAGGGCAAGAAGCACCAAAAAAAATATTTTAGTTTTAAAAATGTTGATTCGAAATGTGATTCGAAACGCGAATCAAGACCTGCTTTGATTAAAGATTTGGTTTAAAACAAAAAATGCTGATTTGCAGAGCTCTAATGTATATGGTACAATTATCAAAATCTATCATTCAGTTTTTCATGAGGTTGGGAGTGCCAAGAGTTTTGCTGTCAGATAATGGGTCTGAATTTTGCAATGAACTTAATAATACCCTTAATGTATTGCTTGATATAAAGAAAAGGCTCACAACTCCATATCACCCACAAGTAAGTTAAATTTTTAATTAGTTTAATTAGTTTAAATTATTTAAATTATAAAACAATTTGTTTTCCCTTTAAGGTTAATGGACTTGATGAACGATTTAATCAGACTTTGCAGAATATGCTAGTAAAATATGTATCCTACAAAAAGGAAAAATGGGGTCTTTTTCTAGATATCTGTGCATTTGCGTACAATACATCTTGTCATGAGTCCACAAAGTTCACATGTTTTCAATTGATGTATGGTTGACAAGTATATCTTCCAATTAATGTAGATTTCCAGACAGAGTCTTTGGAAGAATTAAGTTCAAATTATTTTAAATTAAAGGAGCCAGACATATTGCAAAGAGAATACAGGTTAGTTTTAGAAGAAGCTGAACAAAATATTTTAAAAGCTCAAGTTAAGCAAAAAAAAATTATGATAAAAAGCACTCAAAATCTTGAGTCTTTAAAGTCAATTCATTGGTTCTAAAATTAAATCATAGACGTTAAAAAACCAAAGGAGGTATGTTAAATGATAGATTTGTAGGCCCATATAAAATACTTAGTTGCCTTCCTCATGGAGTATACAAACTTCAAGATAATAAAGGCGTTACGATTCGTGCTACTGGTGGTCATCTTAAAATCTATAAACCTTTAGGTCCTACTTTACAAATTTGCAAAACATGTTCTTCTGATGAAGAAGTTCTTGATAATCAATGTTTTGATGATGAAGTGACTTCTCCGAATCCCTCAGTCTTTGAATCATCAGACTCAATATCAACTATTGAATCATCAGACTCGATATCAGAAAATAAACCAAATAATGATAACTATGAGGGTTTAAATAAAACTCCTCCAAAATCTAGTACCTGGTAATGGCTCACCTTCAGTAGATGCACTAAACTATGCTAATGAGTGCTTAAAAGAAAATATAAATAGTTTCACTATTGATGATACACATTCAAAAGTTAAAATAGAAGATGAAATCCATCCAATGAATTTAGTTTGTTCTTGCCAAAATAGATGTGCTACTAGGCGATGCCCTTGCAAACAGTTTGGTGTGGTATGCAAGAGTCATTGCCATCCAAATAGAATATGTTTAAATAGACAGGAAGCTTTTCAAGCAGAACTTATTTGTCTTGAAGAAGAAGTATGCACAGAAGAAGAGACCGTTTCTATTGGTGGTGATGATTTTACTCATATTAGAAAAGTAGCACTTTCAGTAGATGATAAAAATATTTTGATAAATGGCGACTGGCTAAATGGCACAATTATTTATTCCGGAATGCAAATGTGCTTAAAGATGCTTTTCCTTATTTATCAGGGTTTGAAGATCCCGTTTTACAGTTAACAAATAGTTTTGAGGTTCAAAAGAATAAAGAATTTATTCAGTGTCTCAATTACAATGGTATGCATTGGATCACTATAGCTACATTAGGCTGTACACAGGGGACTGTCAGGGTTTATGACAGCTTGCATAATAAGTTGAAATTGCTGCTAAAGAACACACTTGCTGATCTTTTGTTCTCTACCACAAAAGATTAAAATTGAATATGTAAATGTTCAGTATCAGTTGGGTTCAGATGACTGTGGACTTTTTGCACTTGCAAATGCTTGTGAACTTTGCTTTGGAGGAGATCCATCTATTGTAAAGTACACTCAGGAAGATATGAGAAAACATTTGTTAAAGTCATTAGAAAAATTAGAGTTGACACAGTTTCCATCTAAGCCGCGAAGAATTTCCCAACATATTTCAAAGGTCGAATTTTTAGATATATATTGCAATTGCAGAATGCCGAGCAATGAAAAACCAATGATACAATGTGGGTTATGCGAAAAATTGTTCCATATAGAGTGTGTTGAAGCGCCAAAAACAGTTTGTAAATAACTTAATATATATATATATATATATATATATATATATATATATATATATATATATATATATATATATATATATATATATATATATATATATATATATATATATATATATATATATATATATATATATATATATATATATATATATATATATATATATATATATATATATATATATATATATATATATATATATATGTATATATATATATATATATATATATATATGTATATATATATATATATATATATATATATATATATATATATATATATATATATATATATATATATATATATATATATATATATATATATATATATATATATATATATATATATATATATATTCGCCTCCGTTTGACAAGCACTTTCGCGCTCTTTTAATTTTGCGTTTGTCAACACGCCAGCCAATATTGCGATCAGTGCTTTTTTAGCGCTAGCCAATAATTTTTAGACGTGTTTTTAAAATTGCAAGAATTCTTTTTTGTAGTGATAATACTTTTATTTATTTACATAATTTCAAAATAATCATTACAAATCTCTAAAAATATTATTATATTTGTGAAAAACTAAGTACTTTAATTAAAATTATTAGCACAATAAATGTCATTTAATCTTAAGAACTTACAAATGCAATGTCATTTAATCTAAGCGTATAAGATTGTTTTTTGGGTGTTTTTATATGTTAACATTAAAGTTTTTTAGTAAGAGTGCCAATAAGTTAGAGTTTTTATTTATTAATATTTTATTTATCTTTTATTTTTACCATTATAGATTATGAACAAGCTGCGAATATGATGCTTTTTTTATTTTCTATTTATTTAGGTTTTAATTATGTTTAAAATATGCTTATGGTTTTTATATTCAATTAAAATTTTATTTCTTTAGTTTTACCTTTTGTTTAACTTTCATTGAACTACCTACTGTTGAAATATGGTTTCAATTTGGTAAATTTTAATGATTTGAAATTTATTATATTGATCATTAGCCAATAGTTAAAGAAAAGAAATTGACTTAAACATAATCAAGGTAAAAACACTTTATTAACTGGTAACGTTGCAGATCAGTTTAATGTTTTTTGTCGATATATTGTACTTGTGATGTTAATAATACTTTTTTTTAAACTTAAGATGATTTTATTTTAATTATTTGCTTAATATATTTTTAGATTTTAAATATGTTCAAAATGATTTGAATGTAGTACATAAAGGTTTAAAAACGGAAGTAAAAAAGTTAGGCTGTCTAAATAAAATACAATTTTAATAAAATTGTATGTAGAAAATTTAAAATTGTGTGATTGCTTGCTTACAAGATGCCCTTAATCTATTTGCTATGCGCATTTATCAATACAAGTTTAATGAACAGATTACAAGATTAAAGAAACCAAGTTTAATGAATAGATTCACGGCTATCTAAAACACAGGCCTATTAATCGTGCAAACCGTAAAAATAACTGGAAGCCAATTAACTAAGAAAAATTTACCGGTTATTATCCTTGCTTAAATATAGAAGAAAACATATTTCTTGAGACTTATTATGCCTTTAAAGTTAAAAGTGTTGCGAATCGATCTACTAATTATTTAACAGATAAAAAAAGTGTGCTGTTTACAGATTACCAAAAGATCCAGAAGAAAGTAGAAAGTGGCCAAGAAGCAACATTCCTGAAAGCAAATACACTTATATGTTTTGAACATTGGCCTGTAAATTTTGAAAAAATTAATGTTTATAAGCATATATGTTTATGTAACACATAAATAAAACTTTTTGTCTTAGTCAGCTTAAAGCACCTCATGATGAAGAAAATCATGGAAATTTGGCTTTGGTACAGCTCTTGGCCAAATATGACCCGCTTTTAGCTTCTCATCTCTCCATGTGTCAAGAGATATTAATCAAAAGAATAGAAAAACTGAAACGTCAAGGTAAAGCCGACAGTAAAGGTCGTGGTGCTCTGGATACGTTTTCATGTAAGATTACTATATCAAAGCTTCTCAATATTATGAAAAATATGATGCAAGAACAGATTGTCCAAAGTGTCCAAAGCAAAAGTGTACTCCGTACGAGTTGATTCTTCACAAGATATATCTGCAATTGACCAATTCAGCTTTGTCGTTTGATATATTTTAGATGCTACTGTGCATGAACGGCTGCTTTTTATTGTACCAAACACTGACGGTACTAGACAAAGCATGTTCGATCTCTTAAATTCGACGCTACAGCGGCTTGGCTTTAATTTACAATACTGCCTATCGGACACCACTTTTGATGCTTCAAGTTATCATGGCCAGTACAACGGGCTGTAACAAAAGATTACAGTAGCTGCAGACCACCATGTACATATTTGGTGTTATGCTCATGTTCTTAACTTAGTTGTGAAGGAGGCAACCAGTTGCCTTCAGTCAGTTTCATTTTATCAGTCTTGCATTTAGTCAGTTTCATTTTTTAACCTTTAGCAATATGTTTCAACATTCATAAAAGTGTCTTCTAAGCGATTGGCGACTTGGATTAAACTTGTTGAAACACAAATTGGAATGGATAAGATTAAAAGATTGAAATTGATTGGCCAAACAAGGTGGTCGGGTAAATCAAATGCTGCAACGGCAATATTTGGAACATTTGCTGCGCCGTCTTCAACAGTGTTTGTCAAATTAATTTTTTGTCCGTCATTTAGAAGCGAATCAGAAAATTTTGATGCAAAAACACGTCATGAAGCTAAGACATTCCTCATGCCATTCCTGAAATTCGATACCATTTTGACTGCGTTTACATACCTGCACATTTTTGAAAAAGTGGGATCACTTTCAATATACCTGCAACTCGTGGATTAAATGTGTTGGTTGCATTTAAGATGGTGGATAAGGCTGCAATTGAATTGAAAAGTCAATCAAGATTTTTTGATGATCTTCATAATAACGCTCTTTAATGTGTACGGATAGCAAAGAAGCCTCTTCCAGAAAACTGAAACCTTATTAGAGGTGAAGACAGAACTAGCTGTTAAGCGGAAGCGGAAGACACAAATGATGTTAAATGATCATACATGACAAATATAAAGCTTTGGAACCCTACAGAATTCCCACTTACAACGCGGTGATGGATCAGGTAGTCCAAAGTCTTGAGTCACGTTTCACTTCACATTGACAATTATATATGGATATGGCATGTTTTGATACAACAGTTTACCCAGCATTATCAAATTTTTACCAGATGTTGTCATTTGTGATTAACTATGAGATTTTAAAATTATCTTTGCCATTAACGACAACATTGAGAGAGAATACAGATCAAAAGGATGATCCAGATTAACCGCGTTGTTATAAAAATACTAATAAAGCATGTGGATCGTGTCGATCTTATGTGTTACGATTTCTTGCTGCATATAGACTCAACGACAAAACCTATGACAATTTGTGTCATAAATACAAAAAAAATATATACTAATTTTGTAACACACACCAAAGGTGAAAGATCGTTTTCTAATTTAAAGTTAATCAAGATAAGATTGCAAATTTCGCTATGTCGAATGACCACTTAGAGTTAAATGTGTTGATGTCTTTAGAAAAAAGTCTACTTGATAGCCTTGAGTATGATACGATCATTCAAATATATGCATCTTCGTCCTCTGAATTGTGTCAACTGTTATTAAGAATAGTTATTGTCATCACTTGTACTTTTTTAATTCTATCTAATTTTATTATTCTGTGATTTAATTGTTTCTCTTAGGACTTATTTTTTGAAAATTGCGGACCGGGCAGTCTTTGCGATAAACGTATAATCGGGAGGGCTCTTCAATTATTGTTATGGCCGGTAATATATATACAGCCAGTTCGCTACTAGTGTCATGTGTAGAGTAAAGCTGAGAAAGGTCTGAGATAACTTGGGGCTACTTTGATATGTGGATAGCATTGACATTTATTAGATTAAATATTTTTACCTGCTGACTATTGTTTAATTATTTTACCATATGTTATGTTTATTTGATATGTTACCATATCAAATAAACGAACATAACTATTTTTACTTGTATTTTAGTATAAATAAAAGCATGATACATAAATTAATTACATTTAACTGTGGGCATAAATTAAAATAATTTCATTTTTAGTAAACATTAGGATTTAGATATTGAATGCAAAACGCCCCAAAAAATACTCTAATTTTTTCAATAATAGTGCGCTGAATCATTTCAGGTACACATATAGACGTTATCTTACAAATTAGCAAAATCCTTTGACAAAGTCCAAAGCTATGGAATCAATGAGGAACTTTTTCGCACGGATCAAAGCATGGCTATTAGGAAGATAACAGACAGTCATAATCAGAGAACATGCCATTGGGAAAATGTTGCCATCAACGACCCTAACGTACGTTGCTGGTAACATTTTTGTTGCAATACTCCATTACATTACAAGGCCATTACAAATAGTAATGATCTTAAAACCGACATATCTGTTCGGTTTTAAGACCATTAATGTTTGTTTTGATCTTCCAGACAAATTTAAACATCAGATCAAGTTTTACAATAATGATAGTGCAGTCATAAAGTTAATCCTGGACGCGGGTTTCATGCAAGCAGACATTCAAAGCCCTTCAAATCGAGAAGTATAATAAGATGAAAAAGCTATAAAAGATCATAGAGTATGAATTAGCCAACCATTATTCTTTGGAGAAATTGATTTCATAAAACCTAAGGAAAGATTTAATAACTTGTTAAAAAACTATGATCATATCTATTTTACTATTTTAGACTTATTATGTCTAAATTTGTTATCAATTTATAAATTTAAGTTTAAAAATCAATAATTTATTTACACGGACCAACAATTTTACCAAAAATTTTGGTTCGTTTTCAAAACTGCGCAATTTTTAAAATATTATCACGGATCATTTTTTTCAAGGTAGACCAAAATTATCGCAAAAATTTATCCGGCCGGACTAAAAATTTCAACGAAAATATTGGTCCGGTATAAAAACTTTCGCGGACCAAAATTCCAGCAACACAACTCTTAATAACGAGCGCTTAAAGTCACGCTCGTTAATAATAGCTTTCAGTTTGACGCGCGGGACATTTTTCCTTAAATTTAAGTATTTAGTTTTTACACACTGCATATATGGTAAAATCCTGCATATGCAGGCCTTTTTTGTAAAATGCCAAATGGGATTTTTAGAGCCACCATGCCTCTGCTCAAAAGTACATAGAGTCTACTTTTAAAAAACCTCTTATGGATACCAGAGTTTTTTAATGCTTGGCTCTTGGTCTTGGCCTGGAAAGATTTGGCCTTAGCCGTCAACCATATTTGATTGAATTCAGAAATGTTATTTTTTCAAAAATATTATTTCAGCATTTATTTACCTATACCAACAAGATATACTAACAACAAATTTGAAAAATGTATACTATGCATATTTGCTATAATTGCAAGCAATAAACTTTTTATTACTAGTACTTTATTACTACACATACTGAAAACTTGTTTTTATTAGTACTGTTATATTACCTACAATATTACAAGAAAAATTACCATAAACAGGGAACTTTTTATGAATGGCAACAAAATAGATGATAGATTGGATGAATTCTTTTTAATTATTTTTTTTTTTATTATATTTTTAATTTTTAATTATAATTATCCAGCACTGTCGAAATTAATCAAAATGGTGTTGAGTCTTTTTCATGGTCAAGCAGCGGTTGAAAGAGGGTTTAACATTAACAAGGATATGTTACAACCTAATTTAATCAGTAAACCATTAATAAGCCAGAGAATTTTGTATGAACATATGAAAGCTCTTGACTTAAACTCATAATCTATAGTTATCTCTAAGAAATTGAGAGAATCTGTCAAAAAATCACTAAGTCAACAAAAGAATGAAATGGCTACTCGAAAAGAAACTGAGCTTATAGATGCTCGAAAAAGAAAAAGTGATTTACTTGCTATAGACATAAAGGACTTACAAACTAAAAAGTTTATTCTGGAAAAAGTAAAAAAAAAAAAAGCTAAAAAGTGATTCAGAAGCAATTCTTGAGAAAGTTGCAATTCTTGAGAAAGTTGCAAGTTGAGAGAAAAAAAAGAAAGAAGAAATTAAAAAATTAGATGTAACAATTGATTTATTTAAGAAAAGTAAAAGTCTTTGAAACTTTAAATATTAGTTTGTTATTTATATAGAGCAAATTCTAACTTTATATAGATGTTTAATAGATATTTAAAAGTATATTATACAAGTTATTTTTTTTTTTTTTAAAAGATTTTTAATATTGATGTTGCAATACTATTTCCTTCTTTTTGACAAGAAATAAAAATCTTTAAGTTGTTTAAACTTTTATCATTCCTTCAGAATTATTTTTTCCGAACCATTTGGTGTATGTCTATTTTTCATTTTTTAAATATATGTTGATTTTAGTTTTATATTTTACTTTTACATTAATTGTATAATTCAGTTTATTTTGTTCTGAATGCTATTTATCACAACAGTTTAGAGTCAATAAAGACATAGCGTTTTTACATTTTACTTTGATTAAAGTTTAAATGTACTTTAATAACAATAGTAACAATGACAACATACTATCAATACTTTAATAAATGTACAATAATGCTTTAATTTGAACTGCACATGATTTTTCCATCTATTATTTCCCAATCTTTTTTAATTCTGGAAAAGCTTATAATAACTGAAATAAAAATCAGGAAAATAAAGTAAGGGAAAAATCAAGGCAAAAATATCATACTATATACTCAGAACAGGCAAAAATATGAGCAATCTGATTCACTGATTTTGAAAGAGAAGCGAGAGTTGAAAAATATAATTAAAATCAATACAAGAAGATTTTTGAAATAAAGTTCAAAGTAATAATAAAATAAGTTTATCAAAACGAGTGTTGTGTTACTATCAACACAGGAAATTCATTTTATTTTAGTTAAAAGGTATCAAAATTAATTAAATGTTGAGTGAATTTTCACTTATAAAAGTTTTAAAATTTCAATAAAGTTTATCTTGGTGATGGGGATTTTAAGTGTTTTTAGTTTATAGAAATAAAAAAAAATAAGTGTGTTTAAGTAAATTCGAAAAGATCAATAAATGTGTTTTTATTAAAATATAATGTGTTTGGCTTTGAAGCATACTCAAATTCAAATTTTATATGCAGTTGTACGATACTACTGGTGAAGTACTTTATATATAAATTGATTTATATTTTAAATAATAAAAGTTGAACGATAGAGTTTTTAAAAACGAAAACTTGTACTTATCGCAAAACTAGCTTACATGTTCCATGTCAATATATAAACTTTAGCAAGGTTCTATGTCTGTATGTTTCATAAAAAAATAAACTTTAAGGTTCACTGAAAGACTGAAAGACCTTTCAATCTTTATTAATAAAGATCAAAAAGTTCTCTCTTTTAAAGTCTGACTAGATAGATATATAATCTTTTTCGTCAATATAAATATATTTTTTTTTTTACAAAATTGTTAACATAATAAATTGACTGGAGCACGCTGAAGACAATAGTCTCATCATTTTGCCCCGTTAATTTCAATTTATTTTACAATAAATATCAATTAAATATAAAATAAACATAGCTTAAAAGATATTTAAATATATATAAATATAAACCCTCGTATGATTGATATAGCCAAATTAATGTACCTTTATAAATTTAAATACAATTAAATGCATTTCTATAAATATAACCATAAGGATTTCCAGCGATTATGGAAATAATAAAAAAAAATTTTAAGACGTGTAAGAGTTTTTTTAAAATAAGAGATTGTTTCAGTAATGTTGAGGTCAAATAAATGTTGTTTACAACGCATTTAAAATGTTGAAAAGAGTTTATCGTTTTAATCTTATTTGTGAGTAATGAATTTCACAAATGTGGTCCTCTTCTATATATTGAGAATTTGGATTGTCTCCAAGACATTTGTGGAATATAGTAGTTCTGCTTAGAATAATTTGTTTCGAATTTATGATCAACAAGTTGGAAGTAATTATGGAACATTTTTGGGACCAAATTATTTTTTTATTTAAACATAAACTGAAGGATGTTTTAGATGTTTTGTTCATAAATATTAAAAACTCTCAGCTCTTTCTTTATTTGTTTAGCACTAGCATATTCATTAGTGAATATGCGACATGCTTGCTTTTGTTTTTTATAGGCTAAGGCTAGTTTTGATTGGTAAATACTTGCCCAGGCAGCATTACAGTAGCTAATGTAGCTATAAACAAATGCAAAGTATTATTTTTTTAGGCATACTTTATTTAAAATACACTTAGTTTAGATATTTTATTTTCTAGCAACTTGATATGCTCTTTCCAGTTAATACGTTCATCTAAAATGACTCCTAAAAACTTCACAGAAAATGGTCTTTTTAACTTTGTTTTGTCAACTAAAATATCTGGAAGTTTTAATGGTAACGTATCTGACTTTGATGGTTTTGTGAAAATAATGTATTCGCTTTTTTTAATGTTCAAGTAAAGTTTGTTGGCCTTCCCCAATCGATTAGCTCTTTAAGCTCCTGATTTACTGTGTTAAAAATAGTTTTAATATTTGAGTGGGTGTAGAAAGCTTAGGTGTCACCAGCAAAAAGGATAAAATTTAGTATACAAGAAGATAAAAATATGTTGTTAATATAGACAAGAAAAAGCAAAGGACCTAGAATAGATCCCTGGGGAACGCCACAAGTAAAGGTTTCAAGGGAAGTATAAGTTTTACTGTAATATAAAGCTTGTTTCCGATTGTTTAGATAGCAACTAAACCATTTTAGATTTTTGCTTTTTATACCGTAATTACTAAGTCTAAAAAATGGTTAAATTTGTATTGATTTAAAACCTTCAAAATTAATTTTAAAAGCCGTATAAACACATTAAAAAGCAACCATCATTTAATTTGTTAACCATGAAAATGTCACAAAGTGAAAAAAGTTTCCCATAATAGAATTACAAATATTAATTAGTAAAAATATTGTATCCAAAAATACTGTTTTTCAAACGACAGCAAGCATTTTTAAGGTAAAACTTACAATTTTTATGCATAAAATGATATGTTTTTTAATGACGAAAACAGATTTTTGTTAAGTTTGAAAATATCGTCTGTCGAAAAATTAATGAAAAGTTAAATATAAATAGATTTGAGGCTACAAACATTTTCTACAAACTAAAAAAAAAATATTTTAGTCATTTTTTTATTAATTCTTATATTAATCTCATTGAAGATTTTCAAGATGTTATAAAAAACCTAAAAATAATAATAAAAATAATATCATTCTCTTCAGTCGAAAACAATATTTTACAAGGATATGTTAATGAAGAAGCGGGCAAGACATTGCAGTTAAGGTTAGTGTCAAAACTTGGTGGAATTCATTGAAAACTAGACTAGAGCACAAAAAAAACTAAGACCTGCAATTAAAAAAACTTAGTCTTTTGTCCTAGTTAAACCTGCAATTAAAAACACTTTGTTTTTTTTGCGGAAAACATAAACTTTATGAAAAACTAGGCCTAAGCAAAAAAACTTATAACCTGCAATTAAACTTTGTTTAATTTTACACTTTATTTTAACAGGGTTTAACTAGGTTTGTTGTTTTAACTAAGGTTTAACTAGGACAAAAATTAGTACTCGCTTAAAACTTGAATCTCTCGATAATCATTCCAGTAATTTTATGCTAATAAAAAATATAAATTTTAAAAAATAAAATTAAATAGTATAACTGCTTTACAATATTTTTGATTTGGATTTTTAATGTATATAATATATATACATTAAAAATATATATTCGAATAATTTGAATTTTGAGTATTCGATATCAGAATAGTCATTACTATTGGATAATTGGAAACCCTAATCGCGACTAACATTGTAAACTTTAAAAAAAAAAAAAAAAAAAAAAAAAAAAAAAGAGCAAACAAAAAAAGTCAGGTTTAACTCGCCAAAATAAACCGACTTGTAAAAATACCCGCCTCATCGAAATACTAACATATATCGGGATCAGTCTTTTTCAGCAACACCAGGTTTATGCCTTAAAGACCATAATTTTTTATAAAAAGCCTAATTTTTGAAGTATGTATATTATAAATAATTGAAGTGAACTGAAAAATCTATATCATAAATAAATAATTATAAACAAAAAAAAATTGTTTCTGAAGAATCTATAAACAAAAAAAATATTTAATCAGCCTTAATTTATGCAAAATGTTTCACCGAAATTGGAATCAAGCAAAATCAGAGGATAATAATTTGCACAACATAAATAGTGGTAATTTGTCTAAAAGAAATATTATAATAATATTACAACATTTTTTAATTAACTTTATTAGATTAGTTCAAAATAATACCTTTTCAAAAACTTTAATCATGCTTTTAAAAAAGCGTTTAGTTCTAAAATTAAATAAATTTAGGATTTAAAAAAAAAATGCGTTAGTTAACTTGTGGAGTTGCAAAAAAAAAAAAAAATCGCTTGCACCTCAAGTTCAAACAAACGACAGCATTTTTAAGGTAGAACTTTCACTTTTTTATGCATAAAATTATTTTTAAATGACGAAAATAGATTTTTGTTAAATTCGAAAATTTTAAGTTATTATTATACTTCAAAAAAAAAAAAAAAAAAAAAAAATGCTACAGCCCACTCACATTATTAATTGCTTTATAAAATTATTTTGATAATATTCTTACCCAATTTTATTTTTAATTTTTATTTAACAAAGTTTTTACATAAAATCATTGCATTAAAATGGTATTAAAATTACAGATAACAAGTATACAAACATATTTATCGTCTATTATAGACGATAAATATGTTTGTATACTTGTTATCTGTAATTTTAATACCATTTTAATGCAATGATTTTATGTAAAAACTTTGTTAAATAAAAATTATACAAAATATACTTTATTATACAAAATATACTTTGAAATTATACAAAATATACAAAATATACTTTGAACTTCTTTGAACTTCTTTGAACTGTCTTTGAACAAAAATTATACAAAATATACTTTGAACAACGCATTAGCAATAAATGTGTAAACGATATTATCTGTATAATACAGATAATATCGTTTACACATTTATTGCTAATGCGTTGTTCAAAGTATATTTTGTATAATAAAAAATAAAGCTTTCAGAGAATAGATTTAGAAAAAATCAGTAACTAAATTTTTATATTTTAAATTCCTCTTTTTAATAGATTTATTAAATGAATATTATTAAAATTAAGTAGTAAAAAATTATTTCAGATATGAGAAGAACATTTAAATATGATGAGGTGAACGATAATTTTAAGTTGCTCAAGCTTGTTTTTGCATGAAGCCTCTAACAGGATTTGTGCGCAATAAATATTTAAATGTGGTGTTTGTTTACAAAGACTATAGAAAATTGAAAATTTTTTTTGCATTTTGCTGTTATACATAAGATTAAACATTACATTCAAAAATGATAATAAAAGCATTTGTTTAAAAAGATGTTTTAAGTATTTTTTTTTTTAATTTTTAAAGATAATCACAATTATAGGATACTTCTGTTTTCGATAAAGCAATTCTAGCTTAGTTTTATAGGTATATGACCCCATGCTATATTACCGTAGTTTAGATAACTTTGGACAAAACTATTGTAGATTTATTAAGTAGTGGCTTCTTAATAAGTAACGTTAATGGTATAATATTCCGATGCTTTTGGATATTTTACTACCTAAGTAGGCAATTTTTTTAAACAAATTTAAATTTTCATCAATAAAAACACTCAAAAATTTTGTAACACTAGCGCTACTTTTCTATTTTCAACAAACGGAAAAGAAGTTTGAGCATTTCTTTTAAAAAGAAAGATGTATAAAATAAAACTTCCTTTTACTTAAGTTAATAGAGAGTTTGTTTGCCCCAAACCATTCTGAAATATTTTCTCTCATTCAAATTTTCCGGAGATAAATCTTCATGATAAAACTATAATGTTTGGTATCTTCAGCAAACATTATAGTTGAAATTCTTTTTGATGCCATACAAAGATTGATAACACACTCTATTAAAAACAGATTAAAGAATTTTTTGATTCCGTAATATAGTTATTTCAAAAAATTACTAAAATAGCTATTCTGCACTATATTTTCAGCCGTTAGTAATTCAATTGACCCCTGATTTGATTTAACAAAATTTTAGAATTTTTTAAAACACTTTTATTTGGAGCATTGGTCAATCATCTGTGAAAATTCATTTACTATAACGTATTTAAAAAGATTTGTCAGACAATAGAACAAAATATTTTATTGCCTTACAAATCTACCTTAATTGGTAATAACATTTTCATCAAAAAGCAAAATTGAAACAAATGCTTCCGATTAGTGACGGAGTGAATGACTTCTTTTAAAGTTATCTGGTAGTACAAATAATTTATTATAAAGTTTATCTTTCCAACCTATTCTCACTTTGGGAGAATCATAACCTATATTTTTAAAAATATATATTTTTTATGGAGAGATTCAGATCCTTATCGACTTTACTTTTGATTAATAATATTAATTAATATTTAATCTTAATTAATTAGCATCTTTTTATTTATTCTTATCTTAAAAGAGTTAAACCAACATTTTATTTTTTCTAATTTTGTTTTGCTGAGTCAATTCTCGAGGCTTGGTGAAAATCAAATTCTTCTTGCCCCGGTTATACTGAGATATTGATTGTATGTATATATCCATACATGGCAAAACAAATTTAATAAAAAAAAAAAAAAAATAGAATTATACTATACCTTTACAAAGGAATGTTTTGGAATATAAAAACAGGTTGTAAACATGCTTTAATATTCCAAAACATTCCTTTTACTATTCTATATGTTTCACGATAAAAATGTATTTATATATAATTTACCAAAGGTAAACTATATATAAATACATTTTTATCGTGAAACATATAGAATAGATAGAAAGAGATAAATTTCATAGCAGAATTTTCATTAAGATATGCGGAGTTATTAGTTGAGTTGTCAAGGCATTTATAGTTTTTGTTTGATATAAATCTGTTTGTTATATCAACAACTTCAAACACTGTTTATGACACCATTTTATTATCATTATTACACCATTATCAAAATACTCCACAAACTGTTTGACTGATAAGCTATTGTTTAAAGGGCCCAAAAATTATTTATTTATTACTATTGTAATAAATACAATCCATTATTCGTGAAAATGATATATCTGTACCAGTTTTATAAATTTTAATGCATTTGTATGCAACATAATAAAAATTATTAAAAAAATGTAAGATAAATGCATAAGAAAACTTGACGCATAAAGGTTTATTTTGCCACAAACTGACATTAATGCCCAAAATCATTAACTTAACTTTAAGATAAGCGTTTTATATTATACTTTTAGTTCTTAATTATAAGAATTGATTTTTTTTCATGACTTTAGTTTAGTACTCTTAGATCTTCTTAATTTTATTTGTATAGCATTGCGTACAAATTTATCTAAGTGTAAACGTCTTTATGTTGAGTTTGCAGGCATTTTATGAAATAATCGCGTATATCTATAAATCTATAAAATGAGAAAACTTGAAAAATTTTATTTAAATTTTAGAAATCTTTTTTTTTATATTCTTATTTTTTTGCAATAATTATATAAGCAAAATTAAAAAAACTTCAAAGTTTTTTACGCCAAGAGGAGGCCTTAAACCCTCCAAAACAATACTAATGAAAGCGCATTTAACCACTGCACTATTAATGAAATGCATTTAGCAGAAAAACAATTCTAATTATAAGCCTCTAATAAGCTCTACGTATGCGCATGTTTAGTTTTTGCTCTTAATTTTTTTTTTCAGAATAAATTATTTTACTAAAAAACATTAAAGTAAATAAGGAATAGGTATAGAAATTTTCGGCTAGAAATAGATATGTAAATTGGTAAAGACCTGTAATTTACGGAACCTGGAAAGGCTAGAATATATAAGGAAAAAGTATAGGAAAGTTCGGTTTGCATAGATAAACAAAGACCCATATTTTTACGGGGCCGATCTCAGCTAGTCATTAATAAATAGTGTAACGTTTTTAAAACAATTGCAAACTTTACGGTTTGACGATAAGTGCTGGAAAGTAAATAGCAAAGCTTCGATTAGACGTTTAACACTTTATTTAACTGCCGCAAAGTTTATGGTGTCGCCACACATTATTGCTTTTTAATCATTTTCAGTCGAGTCTTTTTTTTTCTATGGTTGAATAAGGTATTTTTTAATACCAAAAAACAAAATACTTTTGACTTAAATAATACTCGGATTTAAAATATAATGATAATTTTTTTTTTATAAATAATTTAAACAAACCCGCTAGTTTGGAATAAAGAAATTATAACTGAGCCGCCAAAAGTTTAATAAACTTCTTTAATTTTAGTTTTCGTGTGAAAAGTTTTTTGAAGTAAAGATTTGGTTGAAAAGAGTTAAAAAAAGATCATCTGCTAAAAAGCCGATCATATACAAACACAATTCTAAACTTTTTTTCGCATAAGCGCCTAAAAAATATTAAATGCAAATAAATGAATCACTAATATTTCATATGTAAACACATAAATGAATTACTAATATATCACATGTAAACACATAAATGAATCACTAATATATCGTATGTAAACACATAAATAAATTTAAACAAGTACCGGCACAAGCATTTACAACATCATGCAAATTACAATAAGATGATTTAAAAGTAATTTGTAATATTAATTTTTGTCAAAATGCGTACGTAAACAATCATAATATACTTAAATATCCTAATTAGAAACTCTCAGCCTATATGCGAGCAAGAATTTCATTTTTGAAAGTCATTTTTCATTCATGTTAAAATTTTTCATTTTTCATTCAGGCTCAAGTTGCAAAATTTTATCTGCGCACAGTGTCATTTTAACAGGTGAAAAAAATTCAAAATGCAAAAAAATATTTTGTTTATTTATAGTATAACTATAGGCATAGTAATCACAAAATAAAAAAAATAAAAATTAAACTAAATTATTTTTTAAATATAAATAAAAAAAATGCAATTAGAATTAATCAAATAAAATAAACTCTATTAGTAGGTATCACGAGCAATGATTCTTTGCGTCAATGATTCAATTATTCTTCATATGTGTCCCTAAAATCTTCACCTTCTAAAACTGTTACAATTACCTCGTATCTAATAAATTAAGCAATTTTGGGTTCATTTAATTTAGAGGTGTACCGGATACTAAAACCGGATATTTTATTATTCGTTATCCTGTCGAATATATAATATACACGGTCGGATATACCGGATATTACTTTGTACATTTTTTTTTAAGTCTTCAAATAAAAATTTGATGACAAACTTGTTTTTAAATAATGTGAAAACTGCTATTATTGTACTAAAATGTTTTTAATGTGCTCTGTTGTAATTACAAGCATATCTGTTTCTTTATTTTTTTTATTTATTTTTTTTTTCGGTTTTGTCGTTGTTTACAAAGATAAAGAGACTGAAAAGGCTGAAAAGAAGATCATAATGATCTTATCATTTAAAAAACCTTTTACAAAATTATAAAAATCAATACATTAACAAAACAAAACAATTACAATAAATCTTGATATAAATTGGAAATATAAATGAAACCACTAATGTTACATATAATAAAAAGTCTGATCATAATATCAGATCTTATAAAAACGTAAATATATAAATACATATATATACAAACTAAATACAGTGATACATCTCTTTTTAATAGGCAAGAGAAAATACAACAGTCTTACAATTAAAAAGACAAATACGTGATTGTTATAAAAAGTTTTTAAATACATCATCAATAGATAAAATAAAAGTTTTTTAATTTTAGTTTAAGTTTTTTAATTTTAGTTTTTTAAATTAAAGTTTACTTTTAAAGATCGGAAATGTATTGGATATATCAAAATTAGGTATAGCAATTTTATTCCAAAGATAAGGTGCTCGAAATTTATTAAATTTTGCTCAGCAAATAGGTTCATGTACAAAATTTTTATTTCTAAGTAAATATTAATTAATTGGGTTTAGAGAAAAAAGGTCTTTAAAAATAGGTAAAGTTAAATCGTTTTTTCACATGTAAATAAAGCATAAAAGGGGTAAGGGGTAAAAAGCGTAAAAGGGGTAAGGGGTAAACAGATTCTATCTGTTGACCAGCCTCGCACCCCTTCCTCATCTATTAGGCTGGCGCAGATGTATTTTTAATACATTGTTTCCAGTTTAGGATGTTGAACGCTGGATCTTCTTGACTCAATGCGTGGGTATTGCTTGTGTCTCTATTTTTATGACTGGGCAACTCATTCTATTATCTCCTAATGAGGGTACAGCTCTAAAACTCAGTTTTATGGTTCTGAGGCCGGCTGGTAGTCAGGTTTCCCGAACTCTGTGGTAGCTCTCAAAGAGGCTGATTCCATCAACAGCCGAAAAATATCACAGTACTAACAGTGCCATGTTGCGCATGGATGGTGTCCCTGTTTGTACTTTTGGTGTGCATTGTCGAGGCCACATTTGGAGCCCTTTGTTACGGCTTAGGGTTTATTAATAGTAATGAGGCTATTGCTTAGTTGTTAAATAGTGTACTGAGTACTATCTATACTTGAGTCAAGTTCTTTATAAATTTAAAATGACTAAAGTACCTAAAACTAAAAAACACAAAAAACCATCGTCATCACCAAGTTCTCTAAACCTATCATTTACTAATATTCGTGGTCTTTGAAGTAACTTTTCTTCTGTCGAGTCTTATCTCTTGCAAAGTTCACCAGACCTACTTGCTCTTTGTGAGACTAATTTGAATTCGGCTGTCCCATCTTGTGATCTTAGTGTTGATGGTTATCTTCCTTTAATTCGTAAAGACTCCAATAATCACATGCTTGGCCTGGGCATCTACATTCGTAAGAACTCACCCATTTGTCGTGAAACTAGGTTTGAATCTACAGACTATTCATTTATGTGCTTTCGTTTAGCACCACTTCACTCAATCGCCTTTCTCTTTGTTCTATATCGCTCTCCTTCATCCCAAGATTACACTATTCTTGATGTTATTTCTGATCAAATTGAACAAACCCTCTCTCTTTATCCATCGGCTAATATCGTCGTTGTTGGTGACTTTAATGCCCATCACACCGATTGGCTTGGCTATAGTGTCAGTGACTCTGCTGGCGTTAAGGCCCTCAACTTTTGCCTTTCTCAATCTCTAACTCAAATAGTCAACTTTCCAACTCGTTTTCTAGACAACCCTAATCATTTACCTTCTCTACTCGACTTATGTCTTGTTTTGGATCCTAGTCAGTGCTCAATTTCTCCACATTCACCCTTGCTTCTGATTACGGTTTGATCTCTCTAAAACTATTATCAAATTCTTCTACTTCATCAGAATCCCCCTATCATCGTACCACATACAACTACCTTAAAGCTGACAGGGACTCTTTCCGTGATTTTCTTCGTGATGGCCCTTGGGTAGAAATCTTTTGTCTTCCTGCTGACAAATGTGCTTCTTACATAACATCGTGGATTCAGGCTGGCATGGAATCTTTTATTCCCTCTCGACAATTCCAGGTCAAGCCTCACTCTTCTCCTTGGTTTTCCTCACATTGCGCTGCAGCAATTTATAATCGAAACCGTTACTTCCATATCTATCAGCAAAACAATTCTCCAGAAAACAGAAATCTGTTCTCTATCGCCAGAAACTATTGTAAAAAGGTTTTGTCTGACGCCAAAGCTCGCTATTCTCAGGTCATAAAATCTCGTATCTTTAACAGTATCAATAATAAGGGCAAATCTGTTATTCCTTCTCTCTTGTATGGTTCAGACTTTGTCACCTCACCTAAAGACAAAGCTGAACTGTTTGCTAAGAACTTTTCATCAATATCATCTCTTGATTCCACTAGTTGTGTTTTACCTGACATAGCCGTCAAACAGGTTGATCCCTTGCTTGACATTCGCATCATTTCAGCTTCTGTATCAAAAGTAATTTCCTGCTTAGACTCTTCAACAGCTTGTGGTCCTGACAACATTCCTGTTGTAGTCTTGCAGAAGTGTTCTCCGGAGCTTTCATCCATACTTTCAAAACTATTTAACAAGTGCTTATCAGAGTTTTGTTTTCCGTCATGCTGGAAAGCAGCATCTGTTTTCCCTATTTTCAAAAATTCCGGAGAGCGATCTGATTCATCTAACTACCGTCCCATTAGTCTTCTTCCTGTCATAAGCAAGGTTTTTGAATCTTTAATCAACAAACACTTAATCTCTCATCTTGAATCAAATAACTTACTTTCTGATCATCAATATGGATTTCGATCTTCTCGTTCTACAGCTGATTTGCTAACAGTAATAACTGATAGGTTTTACCGTGCATTAGATAGAGGTGGAGAGGTTAAAGCTATCGCACTTGACATTTCTAAAGCTTTTGATAAAGTTTGGCATGCTGGTCTTCTCCATAAGCTTTCTTCTTATGGTGTATCTGGTAACATCTTTAAGATTATTGAGTCCTTTCTTTCCAATCGTAGTATAAAAGTTGTCCTCGATGGACAACACTCTTCTTCACATCCTGTAACTTCAGGGGCTCCTCAAGGTTCAATCCTTGGCCCTATACTCTTTTTAATTTACATTAACGATCTTCCAGATATTCTCACATCTAGGGTGGCAATATTCGCTGACGACACTACCATTTACTCTTGTCATGATAAGAAGCCTACACTCTCTGATTGCCTGGAGGGGTTATCTGAGCTTGAAAAGGATCTCACTTCTGCTACAGCGTGGGGCTCACAGTGGCTGGTGAACTTTAATTCAGATAAAACTCAATTTTATTCGGCCAATCGTTATCGTAATAATTTAGATCTTCCTATATTTATGAATGGTAATGTACTAGATGACTCATCTACCATTCATCTTCTAGGATTAACTCTTACTTCTGATCTTTCTTTTAAACCGTATATCAAATCCATTGCAAAATTCGCATCTGCTAAGGTTGCATCTCTTTATCGAGCTCGACACTTTCTTACTCCAGATTCTATTCTCTATCTCTATAAATCTCAAATCCGTCCCTGTATCGAATACTGTTGCCACATCTGGGGCGGATCTTCTAATGATGCCCTTTCTCTTTTAGACAAGGTGCAAAAACGCATTGTAAACATAGTTGGACCTGCTCTGGCAGCCAATCTCCAACCTTTGTCACATCGTCGTGTTGTTGCTTCTCTTTCTCTTTTCTACAAATACTATAATGGGCACTGCTCTAAAGAGCTAGCGTCCCTTGTGCCATCTACTAAAATTCATTCTCGTGTTACTCGCCATTCAATGAAGTCTTATGCTTTTTCTGTGACTGTTCCTAAGTGCTTCAAAAACTCTTATTCTTCTAGTTTTTTTCCTCGAACATCAGTTCTTTGGAATTCGCTTCCTTCATCTTGCTTTCCTGATTCATATAATTTGCAATCTTTTAAGTCATCAGTCAATCGTTATCTTGCTCTACAGATTTAGTCTTTTCTCTTCCAGTAACTTCCAACTCTTATAGTGGTTGCTTGCAGCCTTGTTGGAAGTGAAGATGTTAAAAAAAAAAAAAAAAAAAAAAAAAAAATGTTATAAACATTGAGCTTGTAAATATTAAGTATTTTTATCTCCATAAGTAATGGTTTGGAATAAGTAAAACGATCCGCAAAATTAATCAATCGGATCGCATGCTTCTGCTGGCGAAAAAGGCATTTGAGCTAACTTTTTTCGGTGCTTCCCCACGCTATGTTGGCATAATTAATATAGGTGTGAATAAATAAGTAATAGAATTGGGTTTTTTGTTTAAATATGATTTAGATTTATATAAGACTCCGTTACTTTTAAATATTTTTTAGAAAATATATTTTATATGCGGTGTCCATGTAATGTTTAAAATTTAGTAACAAAATTTCTTTTTATTTCAACTTTATCAATAAATATTTTGGGCAAATTAGGGGTAATAGCGTTTTTTAGAGAGTGAATGGAAAAGAACCCATTTGGTTTTATTAATGTTAAGAGTTAACTTGTTACATTTGAACCAAGTAGATATGTTTTTAAGTTCATCATTCATTGTAAAAAAGAGTTTGGATATCTCATTATTAGTCAGGAATAAGTTTGTGTCGTCGGCAAACATGATACTTATTAAGTTTGAGGCTTTATTTAAGTCATTTATATAGATTAAGAACAAAAGTGGCCCCAAGATAGAACCTTGGGGAACACCACAGGAAATATTTAGTAGATGGCTTTGGTTATAGTTATTAATAAAAACAACTTGTTTGCGGTTTGATAAGTAACTACGAAGCCATTTTATAGTTATATAGTTTAATCCGTAGTATTTTAGTTTTTCAAGCAGGATTTCATGGTCGACAGTATTAAAAGCCTTTGACAAGTCAATAAAAACACCTAATGTAAATTGGGATCTTTGAAAGGAATTTGAGATTTCTCGTACAAATTGGATGATTGCGTGCTTGGTAAAATTATTTTTTTTGAAACCAAATTGATTATTATAAAAAAGATTATTAGAGATAAGATAGTTGTATACTCTATTGTACATAATACGCTCTAAGATTTTTGAAAAGTTAGAAAAGATAGATATTGGGCGATAGTTACTGATATTGCAACAAAAATTGGAGTAACTTTTGCAATTTTTAGACGATCAGGAAAAACGTCTTGGTGAACAGATGATTTATAAATTTTATAAAGAATGTTTTCGACATGATTAAAACACTCTATAATTATGTCACCATTAATTCCACCAGCTTTGATTGCTTTTTCTTTCAGTGATTTGAAGGCGATTTCGAATTTGTCAAAAGATAATTCTGGGTATATTTCTTTGGAACAGTTGCAGTTATCCATTGGTACTAAAAAATCGTTAAAGGCGACTGGGGTAAAGGGAACTTTGTTACCTAATTTAGGGCCGATTTCGATAAAGTATTTATTAAATTCGTTAGATATAGCTTTTGATTCATAAATATTTTTGTTATCAACTATAATCATTTGGGGGAGGGAACTTGAGCATGTTTTTTGATTGCCAGTAGTTTCTTTTATTACTTGCCAAGTGCGCTTAGAGTTATTTTTAAATTTGTCTAATATTCTAGAGTAATAATTTTTTTTTAAGCGTTTACGAATTTTTTTGAACAAATATTTATAATCTTTGTATAATTTTTTCATTTTTAGACAATATCGTTTTAAGATATTTTATATACAACTTTTGTATTGTTTTAGATGATTTTTTGAACCCTTTTAATAACCCTTGGTAACCCAAGGGTTATTAAAATTTTTTATTTTAATAGTTTTTTTAATAATTGGAAGTTAGCTTAATATACGACGTAAAATGTTTTAAAGAAGGTCTCATAGATCGTGTCAACATTCCCCTTGAAATTAATATGATCCCAGTGCAAAAGAGATAACTGATTTTTAAAAAGATTCATATTGGTTAAATTAAAATCTCGAATAAATATTGTTTTAGAATTATTTTTAATCGAAGGGTTTGAGTTGAGTCAGAAAGACTGGGAAATGATCAGAAATGTCAGATTTTAAAATGCCTTTTTGAACGTCGTTGTTAAAGATATCAGTTGTAGTAATATTGTTAATTAAAGACGTTGAGTTTTTAGTTATCCTAGTAGGGCGATTGATCAAAGGAACTGCTCCAGCTTCAAAAATTGAAGCGTAAAAGTCTTTAACTTTATTGTCCTTATTATAAGTAAAGCAATCCATATTAAAATCTCCAAAAATAAAACATTTTTTGTTTTCTTCTAAGCTTTTTTTAAAGATATTTTGTTCAAAAAAAAATGCTCAAGTTCACGCTCTCGCCGTCAGGTGGTCGATATCAGGTGCTTATTAATATATTTTTGGATGTTTTGTTTATAATTTCAATAGATAAAATATCTTTATCGAAGTCAGAAACGCATAAATCATTCCCAACCAGATGCGTGATATTTTCATTTATTTAAACTTAAATAAACTTAAACTCTTCTATGCTCAAAGGAGCAAATCAATGTTAGCAAAATTTTAAGAAAACTTTTGATAAACACATTTACATCAAAACTTTTGGGGGTGAAGAATTATTTATTTTTGTGAAAGTTTATTTTTGAGCACTCTAAATCAATATGATTTACCGGTTCGCTGCTAAATAGGCGCTAACATAATTTTTTTAAATCTTAGGTGTGACATAAAACTTTCTGCTAACTCAAACTTGAGTATGTTTATGCTTGTATAGAATGAGAATGTTTTGTATCAAAAATAATAATAATTAGAGACTGGGAACAAAAGTAACCTGAAAAATTTATCTTTACCACCAAATGCGAGCGAAATTACTTGATAAATATTTCATTAGACTATCTTACACCTAAGTTAAATTTATTAAGGCTTTAAATTCATCAAATAATTAATCTTCGAAAATTATGAAGATGTTTAATTTATTATGCCTTTATTATGGGGAGAGAAAAAACTTTACACGGTCATAAATTTTCAAAAAAAAATTTTTTAGGTTGCAAAATATGACCAAAATCAAAATTTTAAATAATTTGTTTTACACAAAAATTTTCTACTAAATAATCTAAATTTTTTTTTTCTTTCTCTTTTTTGGTATTATGGCACAGATTTTTTCACTTAATAAATTGCCTTTTTATTAAATAGAAGTTAACTTTTGAGTAAGATTCCTAAAAAAAAAATGGTCCAACCATGTACATAAGTACTGTTTGGACCCCTTGCCCCTTTATTACACATATGCTTTCTTATCCTTCTCCTTTATACATACTTGCACATTTTTATATAATATTTGTACACTTTTAGATGATGCCTCTTTATGAACTTTAACTTTATGAATGCCCCTAGATTCCAGTGCCGCCGAGAGGATGGGGGCGGAAAAGGGGGAAAGAAACAAAAAGTCTTAAAAAGTCAGTACTACTATCGAAGAACAAATAAAATTTCAACAAATGAGTCAATGCAAAGGGTCATTCTATTTTTCTTCCATGATGGTGAACAAACAAAAAGCATCTCTCCTGTTTTAGGCAATAAGCTAGATCTTTTTTTTTCATAGATATTACCATACTCTGAGAACAATCTTTCAGAAAATATGGATGATGCAGGAGTGCATAATTGTTTTGCAGCAATTTTTTTTAAAAGAGGAAATCCTTCTTCTTGAATCCAGGTCTTCACTGAACAGAATTTTCTGTCTAGTGGTTCAGAAAAAAACTTTTTTACTTCTTTTCTCACCAAACTCTCATTTGCCTTTTACTCCAACTTTTTAAAAGTTGTTATAAAATAAATTAATTGAAGTAGCTATGACATTAATCAATTGAAGTAGCTATGACATAGTACCTATTTTTCAAATTGTTCAAAGAATTCACATCATTTATTTCAGCAAAAAATCAATTATTTAAAGAAGTTATAAGTTAATTCTTTGTTTTTTGAATACTTAAATCAACTTGACATTTTGACATAACTTTCTTTAATAAGCACATATTCGGAATAACAGAAGACAAAGTTGTTATTTCTGAACTCATTTCCTAAGTTAATTAGAATTAGAAAAGTTAATTAGAAAAGTTAATTAGAAAAGTTAATTAGAAAAAAAGCTTTACCAAATTAATAATGTTTAATATTAACGTCCATTCAAATGTAGAAAAAGTCATTAAATCAGAACGTTCTGGTAAGTAAAGTTGAACTGGAGTTTTAAATTTGCTTTATATTTCAAGCATTAGATAAGTGCTATTCCATCTTTTTGGAACAAAACAAAGAGGGTCAAGATTTTGTTGCTGTTTAATTTGCTTAAAGCTGTTGCAAGCTAATGATGAATGATTAAAATGAGTTACAAGTCGACGGCATTTGGAAAGAACATCAATTACAATATTTTCACTCATGATTTAAATCTGAAACAACTAATTGAAGCAAATGAATAGTAAAATAAATTGAGGGAATTTCAGCTAGTTTACTCCCACATACCATATTGCTAGCACCGTCTCTTACAAGAAGGTGTCGACTTTCAACTTGAATTTTCCAGCCATCCCACATACTTTCTAACTTTTTGGATATGTTTATTCCAGTATGGCTTTCTGGAAAATGAGATGCATGTAATACCATATCGATTATCTTAAAATCTTTATTAATGCAGTGGCTTGACCATGATATAAAAGATTCATGAGAAATAGGGCATGTCCATATATCTGAAGAAAAGCTTATATAATTTGATTTTATTAGTTTATTAGAAATTTTATTACTTAACTCCGTGTTAAATTATTATTGTTTTAGAAAAATATTTTTTAACTGGCAAGCAATACCTGGGTTCTAAATGATGCATTAAGTTGTTAAAACCTGTTTCTTTAACTTATGTTAATGGCTGGTTGTCTAAGGCTATCATCAACCCAATTTTACGATGAATATTTTGAGACCTAGAGTCATTAATGCTCCAAACTTTTTGTGACTTTAAATATTCATCTATTGAAGTCTGCCTAGAGGTTTTCCAACCAATATTGTCTTTTACTGTAGTAGCAGTTGACAAAACTACTGGTGTGATTTTATTGACAGCCTGAGCAGTTCTTTTCTGTTCACTTTTATTTCGTTCTGTTTGATATTTTTTTGGATGATTTATTTTAATGTGGTTATGCAGAGGTGTTGTACTAAAACATTTTTGCCCAGCCACCATAGTTCCTCGTTTAATCATTTTTTTAAAGATGTTACTATTTGAATACACATCACTTGTATCATTTATTTTATATAATGACCAGATAAAATCTATTCATTATTAAATTTGTCTGAAATATAAAATCATACGTATTTACAACTGACATTAAATATATAACTATTTTGCTCATACAAATGATACCAACACAATTATCTGTCTTTTACAGAAAGTAATTTTAGTATAGTATCTATGTAGTGTATAAATACTATATTAAAATTAACATTGCACAGTGGGCCCAGAAGGCAAAGCTTTAGAAAATGGATCATAATTATTAAGAAATCCCAGAAAACTCAGTGAGGACTTTATATTTGATGATTTAATATGACCAAATCTGTCTAAAAATTATACTCTTTCTATATAAATGTATTAGAGAAAGATTTAGGTATTTTAGTACAACCGGATATGAAGTGGAAACATCAAACACAAGTATGTGTTAAAAAAGCTTCAAAAGTACTGGGTTAACTAAAAAATTCATTTGAAAGTAGAGATTGTTATATATGGAGAATTTTGTATACTGCCTACATACAACCTGGTTGCATGTAGGTTATTATTGAATGTTAGCATATTTCTTGAGTTTGAGGCTCCAGCATGGAGTCCACCAAATTTAGTAGATTTTCTTTCAATGCTTGAAAGAGTTCAACACAGGGCCACAAAAATACCTTACTCAAATTGAATGCTTTTTTTATAAAAAGCGGTTAGTTAAAATCAATATATCGACTTTAAATCTAAGAAGAAAACAAAAAAACACTATCTTATACAAGATATTGAACCATTTAGAGTGTGTCAATCTCAATGTTAAACCAGTCTTTAAGTCAAGTGTTAAATTAGATAGCTCATTTTCTTCACTAGAGGTCACAAACATAAAGTCAGGAATCAATGTTTCACCCCTTGCAAAATAAATAACTTTTGTGTATTGGTTAATTAAAAATCCATTTCTTCCAAACATTGGATGTCAAAATTGGAATAAATTTCCTGGTATTGTTTTAGAATCCGAGAATATTTCATACCGCTAAGAAATAAAAACATGACAAAATGGAATGAAAAATAAAGATAACTAATAAGACAAACGCTGGAAACAAATGGTGCAAATTTGGTTGAGATTACAGGAGTGCACTTAAAATTAATAAGGTGCTGTAGATATATTTTAGAATGTATTAAAACAAGTCATAAACTCAATTTGAATAAACTTGAAGTTTATACTGGGGACACTTGCAACCTATACATAAGAAATACTGATTGTATCCCTGTTATTCTTTGTGAGAATTCGCTCCGACATAAAAATCTTAAGAAAACTATATTTATGTTTTAGTAATTTTGTGAAAACGTCTTATTATAAGAATTTTTAAAAAAAAAATCGATGTAAATACTATAAAGAAAGTTTTAACCAACCAGTAAAATACCTGAGTTAATAAATCTAAATGATGGTTATGGTCTATTTAAATATATGTTGCAAGTTATATTTAAATTGGTTATATTTAAATATATGCTACAAGTTCAAATTATTAGAACTTTTTCTTTATAACTTTATTTTACTAACATTATTTTAAATCCAAATACTTCTTTTTAAATACTAAACTTCTTATCAATAGAGCAGTAGAAACCAGACCCCCAAATTTAAATTTTTAAATTTTCATTTCTTTAAGTATATCTTATAATTTACTTTTTTAATTATCATCTAAAAAAATTTTTTTAAATACAACAAGCAAAAAAATATTTTTCTCATATATTTTCTCATATATATTTTTGTAAGATATCGTTTTTGGTAGGTGATCGTCTAAATATTATTATCAATTTGTAAACTTTTTTAATGACTGGCCAATAAGAAACTTCATTCAGTTCAATTTTAGATCTTAAAGTTTTTATAATTGTAGCCCAGTAAATCTTCTTCAATATCCTCATTCTCGGATGAATCGCTGTCCTAAAATTCATTTTCTAATTCCTGCTGATTTGCATCGAATTCTCTTTTTTTATAAAGAGCATCAATTACAGGAAGTCTCATGGCGTGGGAAAAACATATTTTGTTGATTTGCAGTCAGCAACCTTCTAACTTTTTTCCAAAACACTTGCTCCGTCGGTCATTATAGCCACAATGTTGCCGTGTAGATCAAGACAATGGTCTTTAAGTTTTTTTCTCATAGTTCAATTCACTTTTCTGCTGGCACTGATCCTGTTATTTGCACTAAACCGATGCTCCAAAACGGAGAATTACTTTAATTAACGTTAATATTCATATAGCAACGATTTCGAAGTGATGTCCATTTCTCAAAAGACAAAGCAAGTTTCTCTCCAACCCTGAATTCTATACTCTTGAGCGCTTTACTTTGCTGAACTAAACCTAATCTTATTTTTTTGCTGTACAAAACTACATGATTACGAATTGTGTTTACTGAAGTTGGTAGATCTTTGAATCCCATAGCAGTTAGAGCAGCACGTAAATCTATTGAAGAACAAGTCACATTAGATGGAAGCCCGTCATACGCTGTTAGATGAGCAAGTGTAGCGTGAAGTATTTTATCTTTCTTTTCAAAAATCGAAAAGTAATCTGTTAGTGGTTTAGATTTCTTTTTTAGCGATGTATCTGATGCTTTTTTCTCCGGTAATATTGGTTGGGTTGGACTTCCGACCTTCACATTATGCACCGACAACATGTGTATATGAAGTCCTTTTGCTAAACCACCACATTTATTTTATTTGTAAAATCCACATACGCCGTTTTTTAATACACTTTATTTAAGTTTTTATTTTACGAGTAAACCTTGCAAGAAACCCCCGTTTTTTGTAGTTTTAAAAAATGTTAGTTTTTCAGAATTACAGAATAAAACAAATGAAAATAGAATTACTTTCTGCGATATTATACTAAATAAAAAGTTGTTACATTGATGCGCATAAATTGTTGTTATTTTATATATTTTCTAATTTCCCCTTTGTTTTGCTCGATCGTATAGGGAGTCCCGGAATTGATATTAGACAATCTCGGGATTTCGGAATTATAAAAAAGGCAGGGATCCCGGAATTTCGGAAACCCAGGAGCTCGGGATTGCAAACCCTAACTTTTGTAGTGTGGGGTTTTCGTGATTTATAAGCTAAAGAGTGATAAGCTAAAACTTGTTACAAAAAACTACTACAGTTGAATCCCGTTAACTCGGACCCTGAAAAAGTTGCACTTTTATTAGGTCGGACGAATATTCAATTCCCCTTGAACATTCTCTTTCAACTTACTGTAAAATCATTTGCTTAAGTTGTACCCTGGTTAAGACATTTGCTAACTCGTACTGTTTTTTGAGGTCCCTCCGGCAAAAAACTTCGCTTAACTAGGACTTTTATTTTGAACTGCATACACGTACATACAATAACAAAATTTCAAATACTAAAAATGACGAGAGTTGCTCAAAGTAAGCTATCAAGTAGAACTATAACAGAAAAATACAAAATACTAAAGGAACTCGATAAAGGAGAATCATCTGTTACTATATCAAATAAATATGGCATTCTAAAGCAAACTTTGTCTGAATGGTCAAAAGAAAAAAACACAATATATCCAGAAGATGAAAAAATAAAAAAACTTTTGCGAAAAGAGTGCGGATGCGTGTCTCCCTAAAGAAGGATTTGAATAAAGCATGTAACAAAAATTTGGATAAAGCATGAAACGTCGGATGAAATGGTGAACAAGTCAACAACAGAAGAAGTTCGTAAAGAAATTGATAGTGGTGAAATTTAAAGAGTAGGTTTAAATGCTTCAAAGCTATTTAAAAAAGAATGGTGCAAGTCAGTGAAACAAAAATCATTTTTGGAGTTTTTTCGTTTATTGTATATATTATATATACAAAAATATATATCTAACATAAGATTATATTGTTTTGTATATATGTACATAATATTTATATCTCATAATATTATATATTTAAGTCTCAAAATCTGAATAAATTAGACTTTCAAAAAGTTCAACTTAGCAAGAGCTTTGCTTAATTCGGACACTCGCTAAGTCGGACAATAAATATATACCCCTTCATAGTCCGAATTAACGGTATTCTACTGTATCTATTACATTGGTCGCTGATATAAGCAAAACTTGTTTAGCAGATTACAAATATGGAAACAGAAATACACGCACAGTTTATTTCACAAAAATATTTGTTATTTTTTTATGTAATGCTGTGTTTTTTTATAAAGTTGCTTGATAATATGTATGTTTCTTTTAAAGTACTAAAAAAGTTGATAATAGTTTTTTAAATTTTTTCAATAAAATGAAAAAGGTAAGCTTGCGTTAATCTTCTGGACAGCTTTTATTACATTTGTAGAAAGTTCTGCATAAACCGAGAAATTAAAATCTGTATATCAAAGTTACTTTGGTATTAAACTTGGTAATTAAAATTAACGTTCGGGCCCCTCATTAGTGCAGCATAACATGTTATTCTGAGCAAACAAAATGACTACTCAAAAATATAAGTTTAATGCTTTTAAAGCCATTACTACATAAGGGCAATGTAAAACTATTGACTTTGCTTACGTATGCTGTAGGAATGAAAAATACAAACCAATCCATAGCAAAGTGAAGATCTTAAAGTAGTTGCACTTCTTCTGATCATAAAGACATATTAAACTAAGTATATGCATTTTTTTATATCTCTGGGACATACGTGATTAGAAGGCTAACGATTAAATAAAGTTATTGCTCCCTCAATCTGACTTTGTTGAAGGCATGCACAATTTACAGCATTAACCTCTTGTGGACCCATTAAGGATCTATCTACCTACTCTTTACCTTAACCTGCAATTATTGAATAGTTTTATAAAAGCTTTTATTTCAGAAGATGAGGATTTTATTATCTTAATGTAAAAGTTGGAACTGTTTTGACGGAAGCAAAATTCAAAGCTGGTTTTTTTATTGACTCTTAATTGCGTGAAGTAGTACGCGACAGTAAATTTGACTCTTAAGAAACTGGAGTTGCAGGCTTAGAATACCTTTGTTCTGTCTTTGAAAAAAAATAACTTGGGAATCATCAGTTTGATTGATACGTTGATATGGTTGAACAAATGGAGCTTCTTAAAAAATGGTTGCTAAAATGTCTCTAAAGATGCATTTCCTGCACTCCCATCCGGACCTTTTCCCTCCAAAACTAGGTAATATTTTGAAGACTTAATACTTTTTTTCCCTGACGCGATAGGAATATTTTGGTTTCAGTTTCGGAATTAGCAGGTCAAAAATTAAAGCACTAATAATTTTATCTCAGGAGATTTATACTTGTTACTTGATTTATTTGCAATTACTAGGGCTTTAATTCTAAAAACAACAACATCAAGAATTTGAGTTGATAATAAAAAGGAAATAACTTCAAAGAGATAAAAATTAAAATGTTTTAAATAACTTTAATTTTTGTTTATAACAAAGAGAATAAAGGTGTTTGAAGTTTTTTAAACTTTTTTTCACAGACGCAATGATAAACAATAGAAAGGTTACCATACTTCTGAGTTGTATGATATGTATACATGTAATAGTCTACTTTCTGATTTATGTCAAGAAATTTTCTGATTGTTGTCAAAAAATACACCATGGAATTTAAAGACTTATATAAGATATACGTTAATTCTTTTTAAATTTAAAAAAGAAAAACTTTAGTTTTTAAATTCAAAGTCACAATGAATGTTTTGGTGCAATTTTTCAATACTAAAATTTTCCGCAACTGCCATTTTCAATTAAACAACTTTCAATTGGATAAAACGGGGATAGCAAATTATAATGTTAAGTTATAAACAGGTATAAAAATGATAAAACAAAATGTCTGGTATAATAAGCAATTAACTTTTCTTCAGATTTGACTCTAGACAAAAAAAAAATAACTATGCAATGAGCAAAAATTGATAAAAATTAACTTTTTTGATTTGTGGAAATGAACAAAAATATTTTTTTTTTAATTTTTTTCTAATGATGTTTTTTTTTTCTAGACAAGGTTTAAAAATGCATAGTAAAAGTAGTTTAATATGCCAAGCTTGAGCCGCTGTCCAATTATTGTAAGATTGTATCTTTTTCACTTTTTATTTAAAACTATGACTGCTGCTCAAATGAGCTCTAGGTCCATCAACCAATCTATCTATATGAGCTATCATCTCTAGTTCCACCAAATTAACTCGTCATTCAGCAAAGTTTCATCCTTTTACTGTATCTGTCTTTTCGTAAAACCTTTAGCATCAATATTTTGTTCCTATCTATATAAACGAGTTTCCAAAAGTTTCTAGCAAATTTTAATTTACAATGTTTACAGATAATACAAATTTATTTTACTCTTCAACAAATATCGAGGATCTGTATGGTAATGTACACATAGAACTCCAAAATTAAATATATATTGTGTAAAACAAATAAGCTATCCCTAAACATAGAAAAAACAAAATACTATTTATTTTATTTAAATCAGCTAAGAAATACCCTCTCTAAAAATAGAAAGTATAACCATTAGGAGAACTCATGAAACTAAGTTTTTAGGAGTTATAACTGATGAAAATTTAATTTAAAAAGCTCACATAAATGCTTTAAAAACTAAAATATCAGAAAAAAAATAAATAAATAGGTCTACTTTATGAGGCAAGACCTATGCTGTTTCAAAGTAATTTAAAACTTAGATATTTCTCTTTTATACATGCTCTAAAATACTGGTAGAATATTTCTGCCATCAATAAAAATACCTTTGATAGTTTCTAATTCTTTGTTTTCTCTTATCTTTATTTTAGTCATTACTACTTTATTAGCAACTTTGTTAGAATATACAAGTTAATAAGGGATATCAGATGCCAGAAAGTTACCAAGAGTATGGTCTTAAAGAAAAGCTAAAACTAATGCTGATGTTGCAACTGGTGAAGTATTAAATTTCAAAGAAGCTTCAGGAGTATAACTGAGAGACATAAAGTTTAGTTTCCAGTAATCATTTGAAGCACGTTTAACGTCTATTTCTATTTGAATCATCATAATTTATGAAAGACTTAACAATATCATTATTATTTGAAGTTTCTTCCTCCTTTTTTTTCTTTTTTTTTCTAGACAACTTTCTTTTCTGATTCCTCTTTTCTAATAAAACCTGTCTAGCTTTTTTCTTTGTATTACTTGATATTTTAACAAAAATCCAGTTTTTTTTCAGCTTTTAGCCAAATAAGTTTACTTTTAAGAATCTTATTTTCCCTCACACAGGAACATTGAACATGTGCAAAGTATAAACAACTATTTGACTATGAGCACTTTTCATTACATAAGTTACTTTACATTTACAAGATCTAATGTCAAGCAATTGATCTAATTTGACTGCCCAGGTTAATACAGTTTTTTGGGAAGTTATTCCTCTAGAATTAACACTAAACTCAAACAAGGATGCTTTGTAAAAAGTTGCAATAAATGGAGACTGGTCCCTCAAATCCCCCGCTACCCAAAATAAAAAAAAACTCTTAAATCCCCCCCTCCCTTCTCTCCCTATCCTGCTACGTGAGAGCAACAAGCTGGTAAATTATATTTTGTTCTATTCCTATTTAGACTTTATCGATAAGTTTTAAATTTTATAGTAAAAAACTTTAGCGTTCAAAAATTATGACCATATAAGTTTAAACCCCCTCAATATGAGGGGTTACAAGTTTTATATGATCATAGTTTTTTAACGCTGAGAGATTATACTACGAAATTTAAAATTTATCGACGAATATAAGTCCAGTTAAGAAGAGCAGGAGGAAGGAACGTGGTATAGGGAAGTGGTTTGAAAATTAAGAGACCTTTTTTTTTCAGTCTCAAACCATTGCAATTTTTTTATTAAACATCCTTATTCAAAATAAGGACAGACTTATTCATGTTTGAAGTTTGCTCTATGTCTGAAAGTTAGCTATTTTGAAAACCAAAAAAATTTAAACTGTATAAATGCGCCAAATGAATTTGTTAACGTTGGCACAAGTGCAAACTAACATAAGTGCAAATTAGAATAACTGCAAAATACCAATAAGCACTTATGTTAATAATTGCAACTTTATTATGCGCCCTTTTTTTTGCCGATTTGCACTTATCCCTGATTTTGCAACTGCTTAGCACTTATGTCAGTTTGCAATTATGCCAAATTGCACCTAAAAGATTCGCGTCTATTTAGCCTCCCGCATACAGAGCCAACGTGGTTTTTAAGTAAGGATGAAGGTACAATCATTCTTTTTTAATAATAGAAAGTAAATCATTTAAAAAAAAGTGTTATGAGTCGCAGAGAGGGGGGGGGGGCAGAAGCACGAACCACTTGATCTTCTAGCGTTGTCGGCCCTGATATTGCTAATAATTTGCGATTACTTTTTTGTTTATAACAATTTTTACGTTTAGATATTTTGGGCTAACTAAGATTTGATAAAACAACTACATGCTTGATAGTTTTAAATTTGAACACTTATTAATGCCTGTTCTAAAATATTTTTAATTTACTATTACCGATAATTTTTTTTTTACAAAAAGTTACTTTTAAAAGCATTCATATATTTAATTTTATCATTTATAAACAAAAAACATAATATTTTTGATGAGTCACTTAATAAAAGGTTTTTATTCAATTTTCATATGCATAAAAGATTGAAATTTTAACCACATAAGTCTAAAGTTGTTAAAAACTAAACCTTTTGTGCAGGACTGTAGAGTCGGAGTTGCGACATTTGTAGCGGAGTCAAAGTCGCAGTCGCTAAAAAATTTGCGACTCCGACACAATTAGTAAAACTTCTTGATATTGCCTGTGCATCTACAATATATTTAACCTTCAAAGTATTTTCCATATAACTTGCCTTAAAATTAGGAGTCGGAGCCGTGCTCTGAAAGTTTCAATCAAACTCAAAAAACGCCTCTTTTTATCAGTTTATACACAATTATTTATACCATATAATATTTCTCCAAGAGAGATAATATAGGTATTTTCTAACTTTATAATGATCTATTTACAAAATTTGCTGATTGCCTTATTAGCGAAGGAAATCTCTAAGGTCAATATATGACGCTTTGAGACGTTTATAATACAACTATATTATTTGCATTAAACTACTATTTACACTAATCGCCTCGCAAATATACTCCTCTCTTTTGACCAAATGGTCAAAATGTTCTGGTTCATTCGGCTCGAGAGGGCACAACTTGGTTATCGGACGTTTCAAAATGACCTTTCTAACTTGAACATTGACGACATGCACTAACACGTCGTTTCCAGGAAAAACCTCAGTTACCTGACCAAGTGGCTCATTGCCTCTTAAAGAATTTTCGGAGATCACCAATACCAGATTGCCTATCGATAAGTTTCACATTACAATATGCCATGTTTTTCGTGGTCTAGGCATAGTTAACCATTCTTTAATCCAGCGATGCCAAAAATGTTTTATTAATTTTTGGACTAGTCTCTATCTTCTTTTTGGGTTGAATGAAGTAATATCCACTACATCAGCGGCGAACTGATTACCTAATTTTCCATATAAAAAATGATTTGGTGTAAGGGGTGTGTAGTCTTTAGGATCACTTGATTGATAAGTCAATGGTCGTGAGTTTATAAGTCCTTCTGCCCTGGCAAACGCTGTAATAAGTTCTTTGTCAGTTATATCCGCATTTCCCAATTGGGAATAATTCGCTCGTTTTGCGGCTTTTATCGTGATTTTATGAATTCCTCCGAAATGAGGGGCTGCTGGTGGGTTAAAATGCTATTTAATACCAACATGGCTTGTTGCCTCGTTTGTTCTTTTCTTTTTGCCATCAGTGAAACTTTGTAGCTCTTTGTTTGCTAATGCAAATTTGCCTCCATTGTCTGATATCATTTCTTTTAGTTTTCCTTTTTGACTGCTCCTCCTAAAAAACGCATTTAGAAATGAGACGGCGTCCAACGCAAACGCTACTTCAATATGAACTGCTCGTGAAGACAAGCAAGTAAACAAGGTTAAATAACGTTTTTCCCGTTTTTCCGCTCTTCCTTGAATGGTTGTGAACAAACCACTATAATCAACAGCAGATCTGTCAAAGGTCTTCATACAAAACTGCAAACTTTTTGTTGGTAATGGTATCATTATCTGCGTTGCTGACTTTGCTTTTCTTCGCTTGCATTCTGCACACTCCGCTTCCTATTTTTTCATCTCTTCCAGATACTACCCAATACCTTGTACAACTCCGCCAAGATATGATTTACACTACATATATGATGTCCATGACAATCTTTTACGATCAACTTATTTATGTGTTTATGTCTTTGCAAAATAATTGGGTGTCTTGTATTGAATAAGAGAAACTCAGCATCTTTTAATCTACTGCCGCATCTTAACATTTTATTTTCATCTATTCGTGGCAATAGTTTTTATATGCAACTAGTTTTTGAAATTTTCTTACTATTTACCAATTGATTGCACTCTTCCGCGCATGTTTTCTTTTGAGCATTGATAATTAATTATGTTTCTGCTAATTAAGTTTTTCCGTTGAGAGTGATTCTGATGATGAACATTTTTTAAAACAGTTACTTTGGAACCTTCCTACCCAGGCTAAAACTCGTGTTAACCTTTTCCAACTTGAGTAGCGGGTTGGTTCCAAACGCCAGTCATCGCTATTTTCTTTTGATTTAATTGCCATCAAAGTATAAGTATTCCTTACTTCTAGAATTGATTTGTCTTTAAATTCCTTTGTTGGCTATTGGAATTCCTTTTGTTGGATGAAATCAGGCCCAGTCCACCACAAGTTAGTTTTTTTTATGTCATTTATTTTTACTCCTCTAGATGAAAAAACCCGCAGGGTTTTTCCCTGTTGGTACGTAACGCCACTGTTTCGGATTTGAATGAGACTGGATTTCTCCAACTCTGTTTGCAACAAAAGTCTTAAATCTTCTACTTGAATTTTTTATTCAGGATAACGTATTTAAGCTATCCGACTAGAATATAACCTTCTTCATTTTTATTGAGCAAGGCAAAGCTTCTATGACGGAGAGCGCAAGTTTCAATCCTATTACTTAAGTCATTAACTCCAATCTGGGAATGCTAACTGAATTTAATGGAGCGACACAAGTTTTTGAAAAAACAAAAGAACTTGACGTTCCACCAAATTCATAACCATGAACTAAATAACATACTGTTCTAAAATCAGTTTGTGAAGCGTCAGCCAATACGTGAAGAAATCAATAAATGATTATATCATTGTTTCTGATACATAAACAGCGTGGTATTTTACATAGGTGAATACTTGTCAGTTCGCTAAACCAAATGTCCGACTTTGTTTTATTATATCTGGTAGCGTTTCATCCCAATCTTTTCCTGACGTCTATAGTTCTTGAAATAACATTTTTTCTGGAATAACAAAAGGAGACAAGAATCCAGTAAGCATTCGTTTACTCGTAACTGGTTCTGATGGTAGAGTGTAACTAAATGTAAACATATCTTCGGCTGCTTCCAAGATACGGCCAGTGTTTTCACTGTAGGTAAGTGTTCTATGTTTGTGTTTATTTTTACTGCTCTAGCGTCAATAGGAATGCATTCCATCACTGTCTTTGAATTAGAAATATATATTCTTGCGGTCATTCCCGCCTATTTCCACAGTTGTGTAAGTTGATTATATAGTTCAATTGCTAGAAAACTAATCTCTGCTACCAAAATGTTCGTGTTAAAGCGCGTAGGACGTATTTAACTCAATAATAATACGTGACTTATTTCAGCATTATATATTTTGATTAGAACGTTAACAGCTAATTTAAAAAACGCCTCTTTTAATAAATTTATACACAGTTATTTATACCATATCATATTTCCCCAAGAGAGATATTTAGGTATTTTCTAACTTTATTATGATCTATGTACGAAATTCGCTGATTGCCTCATTAGCGAGGAAAATCTTTAAGATAAATATATGACGTTTAGAGACTAAGGCAGTTGATAAAAAACTTTATTTTGAAAATGTCCGCTCCAAAGTTGTTAATTTACTTCAATAAAATACACATAGCTATATTCCAAATTCCATCAAAACCGGTTCATATCTTGACCCTCCTCCATTGATTTGAAATATTAAGCAGGAATTTTAATGTTTTTAAAGAACAATAAAAGATGCAGGATGTAATTTTATGACTAACATCTTTATTTGATTCACGTTTTTCTCATAGTATGCGTTTTAATATTAATATTCTTTTTCACAAATTATAATGACAGGTTTAAAAAAATATCTACTTGAATGACAACAGATCAGCTTGCTTTGGTCAGCCGGCAGAACTGCCTGTAAGCGTACTTCCAACAGAATTAGATATTGCTAGAAGCTTCTTGTATGAGACACAAAAATGGATGATAGAAACCTCTGGAAAAAAAGAACCTGATAATTCTATTATTGCAGAGATTATTGTGTCACAAATTGAAAGCGTTTATAAACGTGCATCCTTACCAACACTTAGAAAAGTCATGATTAAGGACCGTGTTCTCAAAGTTTATGAAAAGTGTAAAAGTATAATCCAAATACAAACTGCCAGAAGGTATAAAAACCCAAAGTTTCCAAATCCCAATGATCTCTCAGACTACTTTAAAAATAAGAAAGTTGAGTTTCGCAAAAAAATTTCTGGTTTGTTTGAGTTGTTGATTATGAGAATGTCCCCAGGATGGAGAGAGATTTTCTCGAAGATCAGCGATCTATTCAAAAGATGATCATAAGTAGTACAGTGGTTAAAAAGGCTACAAAAAAACAACAGCAGAAAGAATCAAGTATGAAATCCGACGACACCAGGGGTGTAAAAAAACGACAACGACAAGAATCGCAGTTTGAAACTGTTGCTTCCGTGAGTGTGAAAATTGGCAGGGATGAGGACAAAAACTCCGAGGAAGATAACAGTACTACAAGTCTGGATATTAATACAGATTCAGACTTCCAGAATAAACCAAGTACATCAACCTCAGCTTCAAGTGCTGCTAGTGTTGTAGAAGTTGCTTTGAAGAATCGAGGAAGAGATCTTCGACAGATAGCAGAAGCAAAGGTGCGTATTTAATCTCTGATAGAGCAACTGCTTCGATTGTTAATGCCACTCTTCGTATATACAATATTCCCGAAATAGTTGACAAATCAAAAGTTCGCAGAGCTGTTAATGTAATATTAGAAGAAGACGATGCAGTGCCATTAGTGGTGTGTTGTGGAATTGATTACAATGGTCAAAAATATGTGACTTTAACGCAAGAGAGAGGAGGTGAGAAACACTATCAATCAAGGAAAACTGAGGAACATGTTACAATAGTTTCATTCTCTGATGGAAAGTTCCTGGGTCATGTATCACAAACCGATGGTAAAGCTATAACTGTTTCTAAATCTCTCGTCCAGTTTCTACAAGAAAAAAACATAATTGATCAAATTGAAGTCCTGGCATGTGATGGCACTAACACAAATGTTGGGGGAGAAGAGGGAATAAATCATTTGATTAAAGTAAGCATTGGGCGTGCTTTACAATGGAATGTTTGCCTTCTGAACGCGAATGAGTTGCCATTAAGGCACATCATAATTGAGTTGGATGGTCCAACTGCAATTGCAAACACTTTTGCTGGACCTATTGGCAAGTTACTACAAGATGTCTTGAATTATCCTGTAATCAAATACAAACGCTTTGGTCGTTCCCAACCTCTATCTAAAATGCCCAACGAAGTTTGGAAGGATTTGTCGACAGACCAGAAATACATGTGGAAAATTACATCAGCTCTCATTACCGGGCAATTCGATGAGGATTTAGAGCGTCTGAAGATTGGACCTTGTAGCCTTGTAGCCTTGTAGCCTTGGAGGTGGCTTCGGATGCATGCCGTATCTGTAGGCTGTATGCGAGTACAACAAAACCATCAACAGTTTTAAACATTTTGACTGGACATATTGTGAATGTTTATGCTCATATGTAGTTTACTGTGAAGTATTATGAGCTTGGGATTAATGGTCCTCAAAATCTGTTTTTCTTAATGCAAAGATCTGAGTTAATAGAAGATGGAGCTGCTAAGAAGTAAGATGGAGCTGCTAAGAGTACAGCGCTGCATTCAACGGAACGCTTTTTATGCCTATCCAGAAAATATTTTGCTAGCTGAACTAGCTTCATCCCATAAGCCAGACCGCATAGATGCTGTTCAAATAATCATTGAAGCCAGAGCTAATTACCAAAATCAAGCTGCTTCTTTACGTCTTTTCCGGGTGCCTGAACTGAACTTCAAAGCATCAAAGTGGCAGCTAATGATTAAGTCGAGTGAAACTGACATACTAGAACCTCCTTTGATTAGGAACATGTCAAATAGCGAATTTTCGGCCATAGTGGCAGAACCTCTCATTGTACTAAAATTTAAATGTCACACACAAATGGTTTAACGAGCTATGAAGGAGGTTACAAAGGCTAGTCAGAAGGTAGTAGGTACGAAGCGACGGGATTCAACAATAAAAACATCAATGGCGAATCGCGCCAAATATCCAAAGCAGGAATAAAAGAAGGGTTTTATCCCAAAATAGTCATATTTTCCCTTAATAAAAAATATTTTTTTATTTTACTATGTTGTATAACTTTTAATTCTGCATCTTTTATTGTTCTTGAAAAACATTGAAATTCCTGGCTGGAAATATTGTTCAATTTGTAATAAAGTGAAAAATATTGTAATTTTTTGGACCATTTTCAATGGAGGAAAGTCAAGATATAAACCGATTTTGATGAAATTTGGAATATAGCTAAGTATACTCCATTTTCAAAAAAAAGTTTTTTATGAACCGCCTTATTAGAAATGTTTATAATACAACTATATTATTTACATTTAACTACTATTTACACTAATCGACTCGTGAACAATATATATATATATATATATATACATATATATATATATATATATATATATATATATATACATATATATATATATATATATATATATATATATATATATATATATATATATATATATATATATATATATATATATATATATATATATATATATTCAATAATCTCTCTATCAGTTCACATTAGGACTATGCATGGCCGACAACACGGTCTTTAAAGTGAGGGAGGGTGGTGCAATTGTCAATTTTAAAATATTTTTTTCTATATCTGGAATTTTTTTTAAAAAAAAAGGTCCATTCGAAAAAAAAAAGTGGGGGGAAATGCACCACCCGGACCCTTCGGTGTCGTCCACTCCGTTATGTAAAGTTTTTTTTTGTTTTTAAAGTGGTTTAACAATGTTTGTTAGGGGTGTTCATTTTTCATTAAATTTTTTTGTTGATATGTGCGAGCTAAACAGTTTGGAAACTTAATTTGGTTTCAGGATATAATTTTAATTTCTTGAAAAACATTTTTCATCTCACCCAAACAAGTAATATTTTTTTATAAATCAATATCGAACATACCTCTTATGCTGGCTCTTCTTAAGGTTAAAATATCTGTCAATATATTTTGTTATATTCCTTTGAATGGTAACTGGTCCAAGCATGGGAAAACCTAATCTTAGCAATAGAAAGCATGGTGAGCCGAGAATACATTCTTTATTGCAAGGAGAATCTACAGAGGTACACTGTACACTAAAGCAAAAATAGTTTATTTTCTTAAAAATCTTTCTTCAGTTGCATACCAAAAAATAAAATAAAATTGCTTTTTGAATGAATAATATTTAAGGAATTTATTTTCAATATTTGGTTGCTATGAAAAAAAATTGAAAAAGTATACTATATTTGTGTTAGGTTCTTTATAAAAAGTTACCTGAAGCTGTTACTTAATGGACAGAAAAGTCGCTTTGTCTTAGAAGTTTGACCATTCTTCTCCTTCAGGAAGGAGCGGTTGGGAGAGGTGTGCAAGAGAATGTGCAATCCCCCTCCCCGCCAAATTAAAGAATGTAATTATAACAAAATAATATACATTTTAATTATGCATGGGACTAACATTGAGTTGATAGCTTTATTAGTACTAAAGTCAAGTTGGCGCACTGCCCCAATGCCCTCCCCCACCCTCAGTAGTTTGCTATGACTGTTGCATTATGTTGCGCCAAAATCTGTATGGTTTTTGTGATTGATTGATTGAACTCTGCTTTCTTGCGTAACTTTAAAATAATAGTTTGACGCAATATGAAGCTATAGAGCTAGGAGCCTAATTTTTTCTACACATCGTCTATAAATGGTCAAATATAAAATATGTCATATTCATGTGTTTATTACAGTCAGGTCTCCATATATTTGGCAATCTGTAAAAGTTTCAAAATTTATAAAAAAATGTTATCTACTTGTGTGAGATAAAAAAAAAAATTTTTTCAAAAAATTAAATTTATATCCTGAAACCACTTTAAATTTCCCTACTTTTTAGCTTGCATAAATATTAAAAAAAAAAAAAATTGTTAAAAAATTACCTTCCCTAATATTTATATTACATATTAAACAACAAAAAATTGTATTTTTTGATTATTTTTTTTAGCTACATCTACTTAAGTTAATTCTATTCTTCTAACATAAATTAAAAAAAGAGTATCCATAACATTAAGAAACACATTTTCATACACCTAACATCATAAATCAGCATTTTTATGCTCGGATTTTGATTATAACATTACAATCACATAAAATTTAGTTTAGTTATTAATTGCAATATACACAGTTTAGTTATTAATTGCAGCAGTATAAAATACAACTATTACAAAAAAACTTGTTATATCTTCACAAATTATAAAAAGATTTTTGTGTTACCTGTTAGTGTACACTTCCTAAAAGGATATTAGACGATACTACTTATCAATATGTATATACACATATTACTGTTGCTATAATGTTGTGATTCTATTAGGATGATTTAAATTTATTAATAGTAACTGTTTAAATGTGAATTTTATATTATTACAACCTCTTAGAATTCTTCATTATTTATTGACACAAAGTTCTTATGTACATTAACATTTCTGCAATTTAACTCCTCACCTCTATAATCAAGTCCAACATTAATTGATCTGTTTATATCTCCTGATTGCAAGATGATTTCTAATATAGATCAAAGGCCTATTTAGAAAGATAAATTACAAAACCTATTTAGTCATTGTTGTTATTATCTTTTTCTATCAACATTCATCTAAATGATTTAGATAAACGTTGATAGAAATATTGTTTAGTTGGATTTAGAATCTAATTTAAAAAATAAATATGATTCATCAATACTATAGCAGGGATTATGAACAATTAAATTTCAATGTGAAATCAGTTGATTGATTTATAAGTCATTTACTGAATCGAGAATTTATTTCATGATGCATTAATCAACCAAATAAATACTCTTATTTTAAATTTGTTTAAAAAAAGTTGTATAAAAAGTTCACCATTATTTAATGATATAAGAAAAATAACAAGCATATCAAAAGTTTCTTTTATCAAAAACCAGAAGCTATTTTCTTATTATATCACGTTATTATTATTTTTTTTTAAATAGACTGTGTTCTGAGTGTGGAAATAACTAAATAGTAATTGATTTTGAATTATCATGTGAAAAAATGCTACCATCAGTTGAACTAGTTTAAAACTTTTGCTAAATTTGTCTTAGCTAAGTAAAAATGACTTCCAATGAACTTTAATGTATTTTTACCGTGTCATATTATATGACGCAGTAATTTATTATTTCATGTAATATGCTCAAGCTTACATTGAATTTAACTCTTAAAGAATTAGATACTATTAGAAATTTTGAATTCTTATATGAGGCACTGTTTTTAGCAAAGTGCCACTAATGGGGCATAATGGAGTATAAAATATGGGGCATTATGGGGTGTTCCCCATTTTACCTCAAGAGCTTTTAAGTAAATTTTAAATTTTATTTATGTATGACAGTTTTATGAAAACAAAATAATTTTTCATCCTGAACACATTTTTGTCCCATATAACATATACCTTCCATATTTTGAGTTCATATTTATACGAATGTGTGTGTGTGTGTAAACTTTTTATTTTAAAATACTTTGTACTTTTTGGTAAAAAGTTTCTTATATAAATAATAACTGTTTTAAAAGTTAAATAATAATAATATGAGAAAATATAAACGCACATCAAATTAACAGACATGTAAAAGTGTCATGCAACAAGCAATTCTCTCCGTGGTAAGCAATGATCAAGGATATAAAAAAGCTGATAAAATGAATAGTGCACCACAAACTACCCTTGAAAGGAGAGTAAAAAAGTTTCCAAAAAATCCTGATAATAAAAAAGATTGTGAAAAGAGTAAGTTCAAATGGTTATTTAATTATTTACGGTATAGATACAATGTATTTAAAATATAACCAATATTGTTACCCTTTGAAAAGTTAAATTTATAATAGAGTTATAACCTATTTTACACAGTAAATTTTTTGGTGTTGGGCTATGATACAGCATTATTGTCTTACAAAACATTATTTAATGTTTAAAAATTGTTATTAATATTTTCTAATTAATTTTGAGGTGGTTAGATAAGCACTTTTGTATTTCAGCTCAAAAAAAGCTCACCTAAGAAGAAAATGAACTTGATATACGTATTTAACTGATGGAAAAGATGCATTTTGGACTTAGCTCATTTAAGGTCAAAAAACTAGTGTATGAGCAGGTAGTTAAAAACAATAAGAAACACAGTTTTAATAATGACCTAGGTATTGCCGGTTATGACTGGTATAAGGGCTTAATTAAATAAGAGAGACATACCAAACACTTGTTTCTTCGTAAACTGGAGGCTACATTAGCTGCTCGTGCCATTGGCTTTAACCAAATGGCTATGGATTCTTTTTTTTCTTTACTGGAAGAGGTTGTGGGTACAAACCAGATACATGTTGAAAATATATGTGATGAAACAGGTATTTCTACAGTTCCAAAGTGTCTCTCTAAAATAAGTTGGTTCTCTCACTTCAGCTAATAGGGGTCAGCTTGTCATAACAGTTATTTGCTCTTCAGCAAATGGGAGGTACATGCCACCCATGATGATCTTTCCACGTAAACGAATGAAGCATGAATTAACGGACGGAGCACCACTAGGTGCATGGCCTGAATGACTACAATATTACTATTTATAATGACTACAATATTACAAACGTACTATGACTTCAATATCAGGAAATGGTTGAGAACAAATCCTGGATGCGTCATCACTCAATTTAAATGACTACACTTTTTGGCTCAGCCTACCTGAAAACAATGGCAAATGCTGTTAATGGCTTTCAAAAAGCTGGCATATGGCCAGTTAATGGAAATGTTTTTTCCCAAGCAGACTTTCTGGCAGCAGAAACTACTGATATTAGTTTCATTAAAACAAACCCTGTGGCTGATTCATGTGACATTGCTGTTACTAGCAACCTCTGTGTTTCTATCAGCCATCCATCTGTAAGTAGCAGTCATCAAGTGTTAACTGCAATTTAAATATCTGCTTTTAGCAGCAATATGAATGTTTCTAACGTCCACAAAGTTGCCTCTACAAGCCAATTTTCTGCTTTTACCGGCATAATATCCAAATCTTCCACCATTTAAACCACTTCTACGAGCAATTTTAATTTCACACCATTTCAAAATGCATCTCCAAGTCTCATTATTCCAATACCAAAGCAGCCACTGCAAAGGAGACTATCAAGGCAGGTAGGAAAAACTGCAATCCTGACTTCTTCTCCATATAGAGCCTCACTATTAGACACTCTAAGTAAAAACCAGGAAAATCCCTCAAAAAAAAAGGAAAAAGGATAAAAATGACTTACAAAAATGCTTATGCATAAAAAAAAAAAAAAGCAAATGGACAAAACACTACATTTAAAAATAAGAAAACAGTCGAAAATTCAGAGGAAGACAGTTCATGTCTCTGTTGTCAGGAAAATTACTCTACTAGTGTTGAAAGTTGGGTTTCTTGTAGTGGTTGCCACAACTGGACACATTACTCTTGTGCTTAGTGAACTATGTCTAAACATTGATTAAATTCTAAAACATATGTTATTGTTACATTGTAAACTCCAATTTGTCTTTAGCATGGGGCAAAAAGGTTTTTTTTTCATAGATTTTTAAATGTTGAACAACTTTTTTTTTTTTATTGTAATTGACATTTTCTTTTGTCAGATCGTAGTTTATGTTGTCTCTTGTCATTTAAAACAAATAATGTTTTAATTTTATTTATTTTTGACCGTTTTTTGATGACTTTTGCTGAAGTGCCCTATTATACCCTAGTTTCCCCTTTGTATATATACATATATATATATATATATATATATATATATATATATATATATATATATATATATATATATATATATATATATATATATATATAATATATATATATATATATATATATATATTTATTTATATATATATATATATATATATATATATGTATATATATATATATATATATATATATATATATATATATATATATATATATATATATATATATATATATATATATATATATATATATATATATATATATATATATATATATAAATATATATATGGTGATAGGAAATAATAAATCAGAATGGGAAGAGGTCGTGAGTGGAGTACCACAAGGATCAGTGCTAGGACCACTAATATTTGTAGTGTATATTAATAATATCTCCAACAAAATAAAATCAAGCTGTAAACTATTTGCTGACGACATGAAAATCCTTAGAGCAATAAAAAACGATAATGATGTTATTGAACTTCAACAAGATATTGACTTATTAATGGAATGGTCGAATGGGTGGTTGATGAAATTCAACCAGCAAAAATGTTATGTTATGATAATAGGAAATAGCCAGCACAAAGTTTTAATAAATAATACAGCTTTAGCCTACAAAGCATGGAAAAGGATTTAGGAGTGTACATTTCAGATGATTTGGAATGAAAACACCATGTAAATAAAGCAGTAAATAAAGCAAATCAAAAGCTAGGTCAGATCAAAAACACTTTCAAATATTTAGACTAAAAAACAATGAAACTCTTGTTTTTAGCCTTAGTTCCTCCACATTTGGATTACGCAGCTCCTATCTGGAACCCTTATTGTCAGTATGATAAAGATAAACTAGAGAGTGTCCAACAAAGAGCTTCTAGAATTAAAATTTTGAAAGGATACAGTTATGAAAAGAGGTTAAAGAAGTTGGATTTACTATTGTTGGAGAACAGAAGAAGAATGGGTGATTTGATACAAATGTTTAAATATTTGAAAGGGTACGATATTATAAATTTTTACACTAAACCCGAAATGCTAGATAACGGATATAAAACTAGAGGTCACAATACTAAACTGAGAAGGCAATACATAGGAAATATAAAACAACATAAATTTTTTACAAATAGACTAGTAAACGACTGGAACAATCTTGAACAAGAAGCAATAGACGCAGTCAGTATCAACCAGTTCAAAAAAAAATTAGATGAACATTTTAAATACTAACTTTTATTATATTTGTATGTTAGTGTGTTACAGCTGTTAAAATTACAAACTCTACGTAGTTTGGACTTATCACTCTTTAAGTGTACAGCACTATTATATTATATATTATATATATATATATATATATATATATATATATATATATATATATATATATATATATATATATATATATATATATATATATATGTATATATATATATATATATATATATATGTATATATATATATATATATATATATATATATATATATATATATATACATACTTGTTTAACAATGAATATGTTCATTAGAAAGCTTCTTTATATACCTACTGATCGTGAAACATATATATATATATATATATATATATATATATATATATATATATATATATATATATATATATATATATATATATATATACTATAGTAGTATAGTATATATATATATATATATATATATATAGTATATATATATATATATATATATAGTATAGTATATATATATATATATATCAACGATTAAACGAAATAGAGATCAACGATTAAACGAAAATTCTACTAAAACTCTAGTAAAGTTTAGTAAAACTATTCTTGGCCTGACTGGAGTCACTTATTACCAAAGATTACTGAATCTAAATTTAACTAGTGTGAGCTATCAATTCTTATGCAATGACGTGGTAAAAACTTTTAAATCAACTCACAATCTTTGTTATTTTTAATTTAGTTTAAACTTTTTTTGTTCTCTCATTAAATACCATTCAGTATTGCTCCATCAATCTTTGCGGTTACGCTTATAAATTATAAAAGATTTTTTTGTAAGGTAGAAGTACAGAACTCTTTTTTAAGTATTTGAGTATCAAATTTGTGGACTAGTCTGCGATCTGACGTAGTGTGTTTAACATTTGTCAAAGTGTTTAAAATATATTTAGATGCTAAATGGTAACATTGAATTTATAACTACATATAAACAATTAAACTGACCCAAGTAGAAACAATTAAGCTGGCACAAGCATACGAAAGACAAAAGATTGATAGGCTTATTAATAATGCTTAGTTATTCTATTTAAAAAATCATAACCTTAATTAATTATAATACTAATAATAGTAATAACAATAGAAATTATAATAACAAAAGTAGTAACAATAATAATGATAATAATAATATATATGTATATATATATATATATATATATATATATATATATATATATATATATATATACATATATATATATATATATATATATATATATATATATATATATATATATATGTATATATATATATATATATATATATATATGCATATACATATATATATATATATATACATATATATATACATATATATATATATATATATATATATATATATATATATATATATATATATATATACATATATACGTATATATATATATATATATATATATATATATATATATATATATATATATATATATATATATATATATATATATATATATATATATATATATATATATATATATATATATATACGTTTATATATATATATGTATATATATATATATATATATATATATATATATATATATATATATATATATATATATATATATATATATATATATATATATATGTATGTATATATATATATATATATATATATATATATATATATATATATATATATATATATATATATATATATATATATATATATATATATATATATATATATATATATATATATATATATACATATTTTACATTTATATATATATTTATAAAAAATATATATTTATATATATATATATATATAAATATATATTTTTTATATTATATATATATATTTGTGACTTCTTTTCAAAATTATTTCCTAAAAACAACTTTCGTATTTATAGAAAATGTTTAACCTTGGTATTGGAATATATAAAATAAAAGTATAAATAAAAAATTGATTAGAGCTTCTCATATTCTATTTGATAAATTATTTTTTAAAAAATTTAGCGATATTTCTATGACTAAACTTTCGCAATTTTTTTGCAATCATTTTGCAAGTGCTTTGAACTAACTTTTACAAGTAAATGTTTTTGAACATACTAGGTATACTTAATAGTAACTCACCTGGAGTAACTTGACTGCTTATTTTGATTTAGTTTAAAAATAAGTTTACTTTGATTTGCTTTATCGATAAAGAAAATCAAACTACATTTACTTTAAAACAGTAGTAATTTATTGGTTTCCACACAGAGATTGATAAAGATAAAAGTGCAAAAAGTAACAACCATTTGTGAGCAAGATATGTTTAATTTAAGCCCTGATACATATGCAATATACAGTATTGGACAAAACATTTGCAACCAACATCTAAAAATGCTAAAAAGTGTTCCTAATTTTGCATGTCTTAAAAACGAAACGTCATAGCATGCCATGGCATGAGCAATCAGCTGATAGGTGACAGCACACAGGCAGAATTTTGTTGACAAGTACCATTTTGCAACGGACAAAACAAGTGCAACTTTTTTGGTTTGTTTCTTTTTCTTAAGTCTGGTCCGTGTCAACGTCATGGAAGTTTTTTAATAATTAAAGGAAGTATCTAGAAATTTCAAAAAGCAGCATCTGGAAGCATCCAGAAGCATCCAAAAGCATCCAGAGGTATCCAAAAACATTCAGAAGCACTCAGACGCATCCAGAAGCTTCCAGAAGCATCGAAAAGAAATATCTAGAATCTTCCAGAACAGGTTCACACAGGTTCCTTTTACTATATAAGAGACATGTAAACCGACATGTAATTCAGTCAGTATATGGAAGTCAATCAGTCAGTATTATCAAGAAAGTTTATCGAAGAGAGTTTTATCAAAGTGTTTTATCAAAAAACATCAATACAAGAAGTGAAATACAACAAGTGTTTCATTACATCACAATAAACCACATCCAATCAAGACGTTGTTTTCCACAGAGCATTATTGTATCATCACAAGGTAAATGTAACACGGTAAGCCTTGAGAAGGGTGATTATTTATTTTTATTATTTTTATGACTTCAAGTGCAAAAATGGCTCCCGACAGTCTTGGATTGGAACTGAAAAAGAAAATTGTTGGCGATTACGTCAGTGGAATGTCACAAAAAAGTATTTGTGATAAATATCGCGTGAAAAAATGGACAGTCTCGAGACTATGTTCCAAATATCGTTCTACGGGGAAGTTGGAAGCAGATAGCGAAGGTGGAAGACCGCGTTCCACCACTTCTAGAGAGAATTCTATGATCGTCAGATCCGTCAAGAAAGATCCCTAGATATCATCAGTCAAGATAAAAAAAGTATTTAGAGCTGCCTGTATCGGACCGAACAATCAGACGACATGCTTTTGAAACCGGATTGTTTTGTCGACTCCCTGCAAAGAAACCACTGATTTCACTAAAGAACCAGAAGAAAAAGCTCCTGTTTGCTACATCTCATATTGACTGGAATGTGCAGAAATGGCGAACTATCCCGTTCAGTGATGAATCGAAGTTTAACATCATTGGGAGCGATGGCATTTGCCATGTACGTCAACCGGACGGAAAACCCCTTGATTTACGTTACTGTCATAAGTCCGTGAAGCATGATGGAGGCAATGTAATGGTCTGGGGGTGTTTTTCTGCTAACGTTCTAAGTCCAATACATTGAAGCAATGGAATAATAGACCGTTTCATATATAAAAAATATCCTGAACGATGTTATGTTATCTCATGCTGAATAGAATATGCTAATCATATAGGTTTTTCAGCAAGACAACGATCCGAAACACACTGCAAAAGTAGTCAAGCAGTGATTTCAAGACAGCCACCTATCGGTGATGGGTTGGCCGCCTCAATCTCCGGATCTCAACCCTATCGAGAACCTATCGGAGATCGTCAAGCGCAGAATCAATTGTGAAGGTGTTTGTAATAAAGATCAACTGTTGAAACAAATCCAAAAGGCCTGGGCAGCGATTCCACAAAGTTTCATTGATCATCTGATCGAATCTATGCCTCAAAGGTGCATGGATGTGATCGACAACAAAGGGTTCGCCACGAAATACTGATAGCGAAATACAGCTTGGTCAATATTTTGTGGAGTTGCACTTGTTTTGTCCAGAAAAAAATTAACTTATTTTAATACTTTCAAATAATTTATTTATTTTCGTGTACAAATAATGAACTTTGTGATGAATAAAACTTGAAGAACGTTGTCTTTAAACAGTTACATAGTTATTTCTCTAAACTGAAAAAAGACTTTTATATAAAGAAACTAAATTAGCATTATTTGGTTGCACTTGTTTTGTCCGATAATGTATATATATATTATTACTAAATTAACCTAATAAAATAACCACACTGGAAATCAGAAAAACAAAAATCAGGTACTAAAACTTGATTTTATAGGATGCTCATTAATAATTTTCTATGAAATTTGGTAGGTGGTTAAAAAATGCGAGAAAAAATTCTAAATAGGTTTGCAAACTGTCTAAGCAATAATTCGACAATAATTTAATGTGAGAAAAATAACTGAGTTTTCAATATCAATATAGTCAGTACAAAATTTACTAACCATACGTAAATGCCATTCAAAAATTAATCTAAACTTACTATGTTTCTAAAAAGAAACACAACAAAAAAACGTTTGCCTGTTGTTACTACAAAAAAGTTCAAAAACACTTACTAAACAAGATTGGCATTGCTTGTATATTTCATCTTGTAGTTAATATTTGCAGCTGTGACTTTTTAATGTTGTTCTTTTATTTCATTTTTTCTATTGGTATGCAACAATTTTTTTTAATGTTAACTCACCTCCAAATAGGCAAATAGGCCACTACTGTTGAGGAGGCTACTTTAGTAGCGGTTTTAACCCTCTCTCAACCCTATAACTCTGAAACATGAACAAGGTCGCTGTAATTGCATGATGCATAAATTATTTTCTGTTCAATACAAATTTTTAACTTTTTAATGAATAAAAAATACATTAAAAAGTTAAAAATTCGTAGATTAATGTTATTAGTTCTAAAATCAATATTATTTGTTCAAAAACTTTTTACAGATTATTTTCGCATCATTTTCTCACAGCCTATATATTATTTAAAAAAAAGATATTGAAGCCATAACAAGTTGTTTTAAAAACAAACTGACATGATTTAACAAAAAAAACAGTTGTTTAAATCTAACTTCTATAATTGTTTAATTTTTTATTGGGTCTCTCAAGAATACAGATCCAGTTATTACTTAATTATCATTAATATTATTGATCAAGTTTTTGATCTACTATTAAAAATCCTACGTTTGACATCCAATATAATTTATCCCATCAACGAGTAATTCATTCTAATAAATAAGTTATTACATCTATAACTATGTTGCAGTTTTTTTTTTTTTTAGATTCAAGTCAACCATGAAAATCACTCATATAATCAAAAAGGTTTTCTACAGTGATGGATCAACACCATTACCAATAAAGATTTGTTTTGTTTTGTTCATAATTTGTGTAAGTAATTACAAATTTTGTTTTGTTAATAATTATTGTAATAGTAGTTTCAAAGATTTCATACTCTTAAAACAAAATTAAATTTTTTTTAATAGAACTAAATATAGTGAAATAATGATAGCATCTTTAAACAACAAAAGTTACTAAAAAAGAATTTTTAGTTATGCAACTTGCTTACGAAATATAGTTTATTTTAATTTAGTTCATTGACTTTAAGCTACTCTTTACAAGAATTAGGTCTTTTTAAATATTCCAAGTAAGGTTAGCTTCAGGATCATCACAATCGGGTTTGTCTTTTGTCTTTATCGGGTTGTGCTAGTTTAGGCAAAGGCTAGGAGAAACAAACTCCAAAACTCTCTTGCCTTGGGGTATTAGTTGAGTAATATGTGATGTGTTGCGTACGAATGGTGTCCCTGTTAATGTTTTTGGTGTTTATAATTAAGGCTGAATAAGAAGTCCAGTTTTGTAACTTTATTTAACACGACTGCGACAATTGCATTGCTTATTGCTGAGGAAGCTGTGCTCTAACATGATATTAAACTTAAAAACCATCCCCACCACCTAACTTTTTCAATATATCTACTATAAAGATTCGTGGTCTGTAAAGCAACCTTCCATCAGTTGAATCTAACCTTTTGTAAAATTCACCAGACTTAGTTGCTCATAGTAAGACTAATTTTAATTTCACAATTTCTTCTTCAGATTGTTTCCTTCTTCAAATCTTTTCCTTTTTCAAATCTATTTCTTCTTTAAATCTTTTTTAGTGTTCATAGGACTATCTTTTGATACACAATTTGATATATATGTATACCCCAAGCCAACTCTATCTGGCTTGTGGGTATACATATACAAATTCTTTACAACTTTTTATGAGCTTCCACTTAACACCTCTTCACTCTATCACCTTTCTCTTTGTTCTTTATCGTTCTTCTTCTTCCCAAGACTCCACACTTTTAGACGCAATTTCCGATCAAAATGACCACACTCTTTCTCTCTTTACCCATCTGATAATATTGTTGTTTTAGTGACTTTCATGTTCATCATACTAAATGGCTTGGCTCTATCGCCACTGACTCTGCCAGCATTAAAGTTTTCAACTTCAGCATTTCTCAATCTCTTACTCAGATAGTTAACTTTGTAACACGTTTTCCTGACAACCCTAACTATTAAAGTTTACTCCTTGATTTATGTCTTGTCTTCAATCCTAGATTGTGTTCAGTGTTTTAAGTTTTCTCCCTTAGGTGGTTCTGACCATGCAATGATCTCTTTAAATCATTCATCTCATTTTTTTTGGACACACCTTATCATTGCACTAGTTACTACTACCCTAAAACTGACTGAGAATCTTTTCGTGAATTTTTTTATGACGTTCATTGGGTTGATGCCATTTTTCTCTCTGCTGTTAATTGTGTCTTTAAAATATACTCTTGGATCCAAGCAGGTATGGAAACTTTTTCTCTCTTAGCTTATGAATGTGCCTCCCACGTAACGTCCTGGATTTAGGCAGGAATGGAAACTTCTATTAATTCTTGTCTCGCTTTTAAGTCAAGCTCCAATCTACTCCATGGTTTTTACTTTTGTTGTACCGCTAGTATATCTTATCGTAATCATTTTTTTAATCTTTTTCAGAAGAACAACTCTCTTGAAAACAAACAGCTATTTATTATTTAGAAATTAATGAAAAAGTTGCTGTCTGATGCTAATTTCCATTATTCTCAGTTCATTAAATCTCAGAAATTAGGCTCAAGAGACTTTTTAAAAATCTTCAACAAATCTTCAATCATAGACGTTGCTCAAAGGAGCTAATATCTATAAATCCATCAACTTAAACGAATTCTCGTTTAACTCATCATTCTTCAAAGTCTCATACGTTTACTATATCTGTACTTGCATCCTTTTTAATTTTTTTGTTCGTCTAGTTTTGTTCCCGCATTTTAACTCTTTGAAACTCCCTCCCATCTTTATGTTTTGACTGACCCACACAACCTTCGACTTTTAAAGTATTCTGTCAACCGTTCTTGCTCCCAACTTAAAAGTGGTTGCCAGCAACTTTTTTTGGGAGTGAATCAGAATAAAAAAAAAATGGTTTATGACCTTAAATGTACTCAAATTAAGAGTTCTTGCCATATTTTGTTGATATATATATATATATATATATATATATATATATATATATATATATATATATATATATATATATATATATATATATATATATATACATATATATATATATATATATATATATATATATATATATATATATATATATATATATATATATATATATATATATATATATATATATATATATATATATATATATATATATATATATATATATAAGTAAAAAACAATGATAGATTTTTTTTTTAAATAGAAATATTTTTAAAAATTTGTAAAAGCTAAAATTTTAAAATTTTAAAATTTTTTAAAATTTTTACTGCCTGCTTTAGCCAAAACTTGAGCCAATGTAGCAGCACCCCTTACAAGTTTTACCTATTTGACAGTCGATTAGGTAATCTTTATATGTTCTACATAATTAGTCAAGGTATGTACATATGAAAAAAATAAAGATAAAATAAATCAAAACAAAAAAATAAAAACAGTATAAAAAATTGAAAAAAAACACATTCTGCATTTAAAAAAAAAAAAAAATACATGCAAATTAAGTTTATGGTTTTATGTAATTATAAAAATGTTTATTTTGCAATTATTTTAACACAGAAGTGTTGCTTTAATAAATAAATAAAAGTTAAAACCCATCATAAAAACCATTAAAATAATTGTAACTAGCAACAACAAATTTATCCATTTATTAAACAACTAATTTATTGAAAAACTTAAAACTTATATATATTTTACAAATAATTTTTAAAACTTATAATTTTACAAAGTTTTAAGTCTCACTCATAGTTAATTTAACTTAAGTCTCACTCATAGTTAATTTAACTTAAGTCTCACTCATAGTTAAAAACTATTCACTGGAGTAACACCTAAATAAAACAAACAAACAAAAGTAATATGAATTGCAATCCTAATAAATAAAAACAATCCTAAATTAATTTATTTAAAAAAATAACAATGATTAATATTAAATAAACAATATGGTTAACTTTTTATCCATTCATTTAACCATAAAATCGAAAATGATAAATCTAATTATAATTTATAAATTTAGGTTCAATGTCACTCATATAGTTAAAAACTAGTCAATGTTATGACACCTTGATAAAATAAACAAATAAAATGAAAAAATATTAAAAAAAAAAAATAATAAAGAAAGTAAACTACATTAATGCAAGTAATAAAAACAGAAGTATAAGGAACAATAGTATTGAAAAAGTTGGAATTAAAAAAAAATATAAAGGAGTAACGCTAAGAAAAATGAAAGAAAAGAGAGAATGAACAGATGAGATAAGATGAGTGAGAAAATATATAAGAGGAAACAAAAATTTCATCACATAAATTCAGAAAGATTGAGTGACAAAAAACAATTTTTGCAGAAAATATAAAAAAAAGCAAAATAAAGGCAAATTTAAATAAAAAAATATATACATACACAACTACATGCAATATTAAAGCCTATATTACGCATTACATAGATTAGTAAAACAAAAGTAAATGTCAAGATATAGAAAAGAAAATAACATTTAAATTGACAGAGAAAATGCAAAAAAATAAATACATTTAACATTTTTTATATACATAAATACACGACATAAAATGTCGTGTCAATTTTTATGTAGATAAAATATTGGTTATAGAAAAAATTTTAGTGAATTTTTAAGAGTGAATTGAATCATTTGTTGTCTATAAATTTAAATCTGCAGTCTGTATATCCTGTTATATTGGCGAAACTACTTGTCATATAAAGTCACAAATAATCGAGCTCCGAAAAAGGGTTAAAAACATGCACATTTATAAACATATTCATTCATTTAAAGCTGCTTTAATAGTTTTAATTATGCTAGTTTTTCAATTTTTTATTCGGTCTCTAACAAGCTAGTATTAAACTTAAAGAAAGCATGTATATTGAGTTGAAAAAAATCCACTGTTAATAAATAAGTGAACCATGTAGAAATGACTCTTTCAACCTAATTCCTTTTAACATTATCGGTTCTTTTATTGTTTTTAAAACATTAGTTACGTTTTTTAACAGCGTTTTTATTTTATTTTTTATTATTAGGTCTTTATTAGTTCAGCTAAATTTTATAATTTGATTTAAGGATTTTAAAATGTTTTAACTGATGATGGCTATGATATAGTTGAAACATGTACTTTATAAACTAAAGGATTTTAATAAAAATCAAACATATTGTCTTATATATATTAAATATATAATATATATATATATATATATATATATATATATATATATATATATATATATATATATACTATATATATATATATATATATATAACATATATATATATATATATATATATATATATATATATATATATATATATATATATATATATATATATATATATATATATATATATATATATATATATATATATATATATATATATATATATATATATATATATATATATATATATATATATATATATATATATATATAATATATATATATATATATATATATATATATATATATATATATATATATATATATATATATATATATATATATATATATATATATATATATATGTGTTAAATTAACCCATGTTTAAGTCAAGTGTTAAATTAGATGTTAAATTAGCCCATATTTTTTAACTAGAGATCACAAACATAAAATCAGGATGCTGTGTTCCGCCCCTCACAAAATAAATGGCTTAGCGCATTGATTAGCTCACAAAACCATTTCTTCTCAATCAGAATGTATTAATATGGAACAAAAATTCCAATATTGTTGAAGAATCCTAAAACTTGAACAAGTTCAACTCAACTCTAGACAAATGATTGATGAAAAATGAAAAATTCTCTTTTATAAAATGATCCTTATGATAAATGCAAATTTTTATTGTTCAGCTCAAAAAAAATTTTATCATTCAACTGTATTGTTCAAAATAAAAATCAATTTTGTAACAATTTAGTACTACTTCTTACGAAATGAAACAATAATAATGTGATAGGAAAGTTGTTCAATAATTTTAAAAACGTTTTTAAATACACCAAATGAAGAGAGCCTATAAAAAATTCAAGCACACTTAACTTTAACAATACAACATTTGAAGTGAGTTTTTAAAGAAGATCATTAAGCCAGATTTTATTGAAACCTTTGATATATCTAGACCAATAGACCTTCAATCATACCTTCGATCATACCTTTGATCATACCTTTGACTATACCTTTCATTATACCTTCCACCATACCTTCCATCATATCGTCTATCATACCATCATAATGAGAAAAAATATTTTTAGTTTATTAATGTAAGAATTCAAAGACTAATAGTAATAAAAATACTTATTTAGTGCAGTTAGAGGAGTTTGAACTTAAGTGTTTTAAACATTTTTTTGACATTTGTGAGCGAGGCTAAAATATTTTTGCAAACCAAAATAAATATTGTAAACAACTTATAAAATTTGTTTTTCTAATTTTAGAAATAGGCATAAATGACTTTAGTTTTCTCATTGACTTTAAGTGCTTATTTTACAAATAATGTTTTTTTAACTTAATGAAGTCTTTACAAAAAAAAGTTTACAAAAATACTTATGACTTTAGGGCAGTGAAAAAATTTAAAAAACTGTTATCATCATTATCATCTTTGCTATTATCTCTTTTTAAAACAGTTTTGATTTGTTTTGACTTTTTAACTAAGACAATCGGAGTTTTTTTGTCTATGCAACCAAGTCTTTAGGAATGCCTGATTTATTTATTTACGGCGGTTTTAATAGCCAGTTTTTAATAGCTTTTGTTGGATTGTATGATTCCATTTCCTAACCATCAATCTTGATATACAATTGTATTGTTAGTAACATATTACCACTTGTGTTCTTTGCTTTGTCCTTATGGGGCTCTTTTTGTGTCAGCCAAATTTAAATTATTACACAATAAAAATTTAATCGGTGAAAATAATTAAATCTATATAGTTTGACATTTATTAATATTTCTGCCCAAGACATATCTAAAGACATATCTAAAGACATATCTAAAGCTTTCGACAAAGTTTGGCATGCTGGTCTTCTCCATATGCTTGCTTCATATGGTGTTTCTGGGAAAGTTTTTGAGATTATCAAATCATTTCTTTCTAACCGGTTTATTAAAGTCATCCTTGAAGGCCAACACTCTTCTTTATTTCCAGTAAATTCTGGGGTTCCCCAAGGTTCCATCCTGGGCCCTGTTTTGTTTCTTATCTACATAAACGATCTTCCTCACAACCTTTCATCTAAAGTAGCTCTTTTTGCTGATGACTCAACTTTATACTCCTGTCTTGACAAAAAGTCTTCTCTTTTCGATCGCCTAGAACAAGCAGCTGATCTTGAATCCGATCTCACTTCAGTAATAGATTGGGGCTCACAGTGGCTTGTGAATTTCAACTCTAAAAAAACCCAATTGCTTACTGCAAACAACTACCGTAATATGGTCAACATTCCTATATTAATGAATGGCAATCCTCTTACTGAGTCGTCCTCTTTACGTCTTCTTGGATTATCGCTTACTACTGACCTTTCATGGAAACCATATATACAATCGATTGCTAAATTAGCTTCTGCTAAGGTTGCTTCTCTTTATCGTGCTCGCCATTTCTTTACTTCTGATTCCATTCTCTACCTCTACAAATCACTTATTCATCCCTGTATGGAATACTGTTGTCATATTTGGGCTGGTTCTTCTAACGATTCATTTTCTCTTCTTGACAAGTTCCAAAAACGCATTGTAAATGTTGTTGGACCTGGACTATCTGCTAAGCTTGAACCTCTTTCCCATCGTCGTAAAGTTGCATCTCTTTTTCTTTTCTACAGATACTATCATGGTCACTGCTCAAAGGAGTAATCATCTCTAGTTCCATCAACTAAAAATCATTCTTGTTTTACTCGTCATTCAGCTAAGTCTCATTCGTTTACTGTATCTGTCCCTGCATGCTCTAAAAACTTTTATTCATCTAGTTTTTTTCCCCGCACTTCAATCCTTTGGAACTCTCTCCCATCTTCATGTTTTCCTGACTCATACAACCTTCAACTTTTCAAGTCTTCTGTCAACCGTTTCCTTGCTCTATAACTCTGTTCTTTTTTTTCCTAGTAACTCCCAACTTAATAGTGGTTGCTTGCAGCCTTGTTGGGAGTGAATGCAAATAAAAAAAAACAAAAAAAAAGACAGTGACTTAAATGATTTTAAACTAGCAATTGTCCACATTTTTATTATTTTCTCCACTCCCTTAATATTTTTCTAAAATCTGTTTATATTTAAGTTGTTGATATAACATTAGGATTTGGATTTTGTTGTTATTTTTAAGAAAAAAATCTTCTGTCTGGATTTTTCAAATCTTTTTAAGTTAACAACTGCATTGTTCGAGTCTGAACTTTGTATGTTTTCTTGTGTTTCCTGTACAAAGAATTATTTATTATTAAACATTTATACAGTATATTACTTGTATAGACAATATTATTTTCGATATAGTGTCAATAGTTTATCATTACATCTATTTAATTTATTAAAAAGCAATTCATCATTCATCAAGCCAAGATTGTTTGTTTTTATTAAATACTAAATAGCTTTTATAGAATTATACACTATATTTAAATGAATAATTCGAATTTAATTTTTAATCTAAAATTAATTAATAAATTCTTGTTTATTGATATTGTTAAACTGTATTTAATAATGGTATATATAGTATAAAGTTATAATTATACAGTATAATAAAATTAAATAATTTAATAATTTAAAATAAATATTTGAATTTAGTAATTACTTTTAATCTAACTTTTTGTTTATTGATATTATTTAACAGTATTTATTGATGGTATAAAAAGTATAAAGTTATAATTATATAGTATAACTATTTAGTATAATTTTAAAATTGTATAGTATAAATATACAAATATTAAATATTTGAATTTAGTAAATAATAAAATCCATAATTAAGATCTTTTATATTTAAAGTCCAAGGAAGTATAACTATGAGAAAATAAAATAAGAAAAAAAAGCTAAAAAACTCAAACCGAGAGCGATAGAAAAAACAAGTTCAAAAAATTTGAATTAATTTGTTTTTCTTAAGTAAATTTTAACTGAAAAAGTTGCTAACTTTTAAGGACTTTTAAATAAATAGTTCAAAGTGAGAAATTCATAAGACTCAAATTAATTTTTTCTTTTCAAAATAAATTTTATAGATTGCTGTTGACATAAAATGCTGATCCTGCATATTCTTTGTGAAGAACATAACCCTTTAAATTACAATTTCCAATAGGCTTTTAACAGATTTGGTTAATATATAAATATACATATTTGGTTAATATATATATATATATATATTTTTACAGTAAAAAAATAAAAACATTCAGAATGTTTTTAAAAACATTCTAGTCTTTATTTTGCGTTTTTGTGATTTTTTAAAAACCATTAAATTTAACTAGTTTCCTCAATTAAATTACTGCGTTTTGGTTATAATCTAACCTTAATTTTGTCAGTTAAAACCATAAAAAAGCTGCAAGCTGTTTTTTACCACAAACGGTATATTTAACGCCTTTACTATACGTATATATATATATATATATATATATATATATATATATATATATATATATATATATATATATATATATATATATATATATATATATATACATATATATATATATATATATATATATATATATATATATATATATATATATATATATATATATATATATATATATATATATATATATATATATATATATATATATATATATATATATATATATATATATAGTACCTCATTACATAATTTGGAAAAACTTTTTTTTTGAATAATAATAGGGCCTGCTTATTTTTGTAATTATAGTTGCGGGTGGAAGACATTGTTCAATCCATAAAAGTAAATGTTTCCCTTTTCTGTAGCAAGAAAAAAAAATTTATGACTCACCCTAATATATATATATATATATATATATATATATATATATATATATATATATATATATATATATATATATATATATATATATATATATATATATATATATATATATATATATATATATATATATATATATAAAATATATATATATATATATATATATATATATATATATATATATATATATATATATATATATATATATATATATATATATATATATATATATATATGAGAGAGAAAGAAAGACAGAGAGAAATTGAGAGAGAAAACTCTTTGAATTAGAAAAAAGTTACATCGGCAATAGTTTGCCAACCTTAATCTTATAAAAGTTGGCATCAGGTCAGCAAAAAAAATTAGATATCAATATTTTACCATAAATCATAGAAATGAGGTCGGCGATTTTTTGCCAACCTTAAACACTTCTAGGTCGGCAATTAGGTGTTATATACATGTTATAAAATGTTTTATACCAACTTACCAACCATAGTTTTATTAAAAATTTATTTTAATTATATCAATTTGAAACTTGAGTTTTTTGTTTTTATTTTCAACTTTTTTTTTCAGCTTTTCAATGCTATTTCTGTGACATCAGTTTTCTCATATCTTCCTCACCTTGTCAAGGTTTGTTGTTTGCTTTGTTTTATGCTTTTATTTCTTGTTCAGTAAAAGTTTGTTATGCCTAAAAACAGCTGTTTGATTTTTTTACTCTATTCTAATGTGTAAAATTAAAATATGTGCTATGTGTGTTTTCACCTTGAACAATATTTTTTACAATATAAGGATCCCATTTTTGAAAGTTTTGGATGGTTTTTGTGGTCTATATTATGAATGGCATGCAAGGTTTACACATCAATAAGGCCAAAATAAGTATTGATTGAGACCTAATAAAGCAAAATACACAATCATAATTACAACATTATACATTAGGAAAATATAAAGGAAAATGGCTTCTAGGTCATCTAATTAAGAGATGGGCTGGCAAAACTCTTCCTATCAATCATAATTGCTCATTGAAGCTGTTGCACCTTAAAGATCATTTTCCTGGAGTTAGAAAAATTCTTGTCCTATTTGTTGCTATTAGTGGATGAAGAAAAAACCATCTATGATAAGAATTCACTGAAGCTTATGAAAAAACTAAATGCATGTGACTAGAGTTGAAAAAAAAATTATTATTATCCTTTTGTGTTTTTATGGGTCTAAAAACGTGATTTTTTTGTTTTTTAGTTTTGGGTTTTTGGCTTTTTTTTTTTTTCAGCAACTTTTTCCTTTTTTAAGACAAATTTTAAAGTAGCTTTTTTTTATTCTAGGATATCTTTAGTATATGATTATGATAATAACAAATACATTTATCGAATTTATCATACACCAAATAAATTTATATTTTATTAAAAAATTAAATTAGCTATGTTAATTAGTTAGAAATCTATGTATACTCTATGGGAATGCTTATTTGTCATGTACTTCCTAACTACTGAGTTAAACTTATTATATATAGGAAATATATTGGTCCTGTAACAAAATTACCATTTTATTTTTGATAATGTAAATATTTATTACATAATACCATGCCAATTTAATACCAGACGACAAATGCTCAAAAAAACAAGCAATTTATTATGACGATTTATATTTGATTTGATTGTTATACTTATCAAAAAAATATGATATTAAATTTGACTACTTGCCTAGTCAATCATTGGTCGTACTCTCGAGGCAATAATTTAATATTGATGGCGCATAAATTCGTGGTACGGCAAATTCTATTTTTTTGATACCGTGAATGATATTATTTGCTGAATCAAATCGTCTTGACTTCATTTTTTTTTTTTTAAGAGTTGCGAGTATTTATAAATATATATGTGAGATTTATATGTATATATATATATATATAATATATATATATATATATATATATATATATTATATATATATATATATATATATATATATATATATATATATATATATATATATATATATATATACATATATATATATATATATATATATATATATATATATATATATATATATATATATACATACAACCGTAGTAAAGTTTATATGTGATAATAGGGTTGTCTACGCTTGATCATCGGAATAAAAATTATGTTTGTGTTGGTTGTGGTTAATTATTTTAATAATCACGGAAGATATAGATAAAACTTCAGAAGCACTAGAAAATCGCTACGCTTTTGCATAAAGCAGAATGCGAATATATATATATATATATATATATATATATATATATATATATATATATATATATATATATATATATATATATATATATATATATATATATATATATATATATATATATATATATATATATATATATATATATAGTCACAGTCAAAGTTTAAAACATTTCTAAAATTTGCGAATAGTATAAAAGATTTGTTCAAAACTTTTTTTTTTAATTTTAAATTTTGAGTTATAAAGTTATATGCTTATGTGATTTATTTTAAAAAATATTAATTTTTTCATAATTTCCTGTTATTTTAGTGAAAAATTAAATTATTATTTATGGGAAAAACTAATGAACTAAAAACAGAAAACCATGCTCAAAAAAAAAAGCTTATACTGTTGAAAAAGGACTCTGACTGCTGTTGCTGCACTCTTTAATGTGACTCATAGCTGCATCATAAAAATATTAAAGTGAAACCGGTAACTTGAATAGCAAAACCCAAACTGAACAACCGAAGGTAACTATTAAAAGAGACAAATAACCGCATTCTGCTTTATGCAAAAGCGTAGCGATTTTCTTGTGCTTCTGAAGTTTTATCTATATCTTCCGTGATTATTAAAATAATTAACCACAACCAACACAAACATGATTTTTGTTCCGATGATCAAGCGTAGACAACCCTATTATCACTTATAATCTTTACTTCGGTTGTATGAATATATAGATTATATTTATTATATATTAGAAATATTATATATTTATTTTTTATTTAAAACTATATTTTTAGTTGATAGTTTACAATAATTTTATAATCAACAAAAACTAATTAATTGATCTTTACAAATTTTAAGCCAGCTAAAAAAAGTTGAAATTTGTCCGGATTTGCAACCATTTTATTCAAAGTAAACCATGAAATTGCGTTTGATATTTATATTTAAAGACAAGCAATAACACTCTCTAGGTTTTTGTTACAAGCAGAAAGAGTATTGTCATTGGCATAGTTGAAGATTTCAGAGTATTTTATAAATAAGAAAAAATCGTTGATAAAAATATTAAAGAAAATTGGTCCCCAAATTGAGCCTTTAGGTGCACCAGATTCCATATCTAAATATTCAGAAAATGACGATCCTAGTCTTACCCTATGTTTGCGAGCAGAAAGATAAGATAATAAGATAATAAGTTTAAGATCGTAAGAAAACCCATAACCTTCCAACTTAGTTATAAGCAAATCATGTGGAATTAAATCATATGCTTTTGATAAATCCATAAGCATAGCGCCAACTATACCTCCTTTATCCAAGCATTCTTGCCACTTATTAACTAAATTTAAAATGCTAGCAGAGGAAGTTAAAAAAAAACAGTTCTATGATAGAAAAACCTCAACAACAGACAACAATATGTTTATTAGCTGCTTTACTATTAGATAGATTCCATTATTGAAAAACTTTAACTTTAAAAACTTTAAAAAAGTTATTTTTGTTTTTTGAAGTTTTTCTTCTTAAGAAGTATAAGAAATTCAATAAAAAGTTAATAATATATGGTGCCAAATAAAAAATAAAAATGTTAACATTTTAGTAGTGCTTTTTAAGCAACCAAAACTATATGTTCTTATCAAGCAAGTGAAAAATAATTACTACTTTTATAAGGACCATATTAACAGCTTTTTTTAGGACTCTTGTTTACGGTTCAATATTTTTCATTTTATGTTAAATATTAGTGATTTTATGTACTAAAAGTTTATAAAACACATTCTTCTGGAGCAAAATTTGAACTTCTGCACAATAACTTGACTTTTTTCTGAAATTTATATGGTCTGATTACAATTTTGAATTTACACAATTTTTTAAAACGCTTTTAAAAAATAGTTATAAGCAATTTGAATTTTTTGTCTTTTTGAGAGCACTATCTTTTTGAGGGCATTATACCTGTAATTTAAAAAAAAATATTAGAGTTTTGTAGGTATTTTTACCTTTTAAAAAAAGTAGTTAAAAAAGCGAAATTATTAATTAGATCTATAAACGTCCATTTATTAATACGTCCTTGGTACCACATTCTTTACCAAAACTTTAATCTAATATTATTTGTAGAAAAAAAGGACATAAATATATATATATATATATATATATATATATATATATATATATATATATATATATATATATATATATATATATATATATATATATATATATATATATATATTTACATTTTGTTTTCAAAATTTTTAGTGCACCTTTACGACGCTCTTTGTTTTAGTAGAACTCTAAAATTTTTGTGGGTGACAGGTATCCAGCGTTGCCACACAAAGAGTAAAATACAATTATGGTCAGGTGCCTGTAAGTTAGATATAATGGCATCGGCTCTATCAAAACCTGCCTCTTTCTCGAAGATGTTTTCCAAAGAAAGTAGCTGTTAATGAAAGAATACGATGTTTTCAATGTGGAAAAACTGGATACATTGCAAGATTTTTCTCCTTGCAACAGGGAAACGCAATTGGAAAACCTCCAGCGCCAGCTGTTTTCCTTGACATCTAACGGCGTTTCCGATATGCAGTGTGCATGTGAACACATTTGCAGGAAAGGCACTGGTTGATAGTGGATGTACTCGAACCATTATTTAAAACAAAATGTCTCAGAAAGTAAGTGTTTGTGTCAAAAGAAACCAATTTATTGGTGGAAAATAGTTGGTTGAAACCATGTAAAATAAATGAAAATAATAAAAACAAGGGATAATCCCCTTAATGGCAGATGAACAAAAAAATAAAGGGAAGATACGATATGTTTTGGATTTTTGCGAGTTGAACCAATACGTTTATTTGCATAACGCCTTGAGTGATGCCTGCGATGAAACATTCAAAAGATGGAGAAGAGTTGTTTACAAATTTGCACTGCTTGATCTCAGATTCGCTTACATGCAAATGCACATTGATACGGTTTTGTGGAAGCATCAGAGGGTAGTCTACAAATAGATGCAATACCACCTTACACGACTCGGATTTGAGTTAAATTCTGCACCAAAGATTATGTCGTGAATCTTAGGCAAAGTGCTAAGTCTTGATGCAGGTATTGGTAAAGCAGCTGACCATTATATTGACGGCATAATCGTTGATTTAAAAAAGACATCGGTTGAAAATGTCGTAAACCATTTGGAACGGTATGGTTTGTAAAAAAAGAGCCGGAGAAATGTGATGATGCACGAGTTTTGGGTTTGCAAGTATTCAGAAACGATAAAAAAGTGCTTTCTTGGAAACGTCGAAAATGAAAAAATAACACGACGGAGATTGTTTTCAATATGTAGGCACTTGATTGGAAACTGGCTCAGAATTGCAGTTTTACAAAACGTTATAGTCAAGGAAATGCTTGGGATGATCTAATAGGAGATCAAGCAAAGTCATGGTCGGTCAAAATATTGCGCCGTTTGGAAGCTAGTGATCCTCTAAATAGGACATGGAATGCTGATAGTATTCAAAATAGAGCAATAATATGGTGTGATGCTTGTAGTATTGCAATGGGTATTTCAATCGAATGTAACAGCGTAATAGTTGAGAATGCAGCATGGCTAAAAAGTATATTAATATGTCATGCATATTAATATGGCTGAATTAGAGGCTGTGGTGCGTGGAATAAACCTAGCTGATAAGTGGGACATCAAGAACCTATCGATATTTACCGACTCGGTGACTGTTCATGGTTGGTTAAAAAGTGTGCTGACTGAAAGTCATAGGGTTCGGTCAAATGGACAATCAGAAATGCTAATCAAACAAAGACTTTCTCTATTGCGTAATTTAATAAAGGAATACAGCATGAACATCATGATGAAGTGGGTTCTGTCCTCAAAAAACAAAGCAGATGTATTGACAAGATTTTCAAAAAAGTGGTTTAATGAAATTTCACGAAAAAATATCAAAGAATTCTGTGGGGTAAATATTGCCGATGAAACTCGTAAATGTCACTCTAAGCATCATTTTGGCGTTAATCGAACAATGTTTACAATACAACAAAGAATCCCGCAAGTGTCGAAAAAAGACGTAGAAGAGTGTGTGAGCAAATGTTATCAATGTAGTTCAATTGATCCAGCACCAATAAAATGGGAACATGGAGTGTTAGATGTAATTGATACATGGTATTGTATTGCATGTGACGTGACTCACTATAAAGGGTCACCTTACCTAATATTGATTGACTGTGGACCAAGTTGATTCGCAGTATGAAGAAAGATGTTACACAAAGAGACCAAAAGTATATTAATTCAATTGGATTCCGTATTAAGGGAGCATGGCCCGCCACACGAACTATTGATGGACAATGGAGCTGTGTTTAGATAAAATGAGTTTTTAAACATGTGTGCAAAATGGTTTGTACAAAAGATGTATAGATGTGCATATAAACTATCAGGAAACAGATTCGTGGAGCGTAACCATTGCACAGTAAAACACACTTCTGCGAAGGCACAGATATGTTTGTTACATGCGGTATTTTGGTATAATGCAACACCAATGATTGGAACGCAAGAAGACTCTAAACCTGCTTCTCTAAAAAATAAGTACGTCTGGCGTCTACCCATTTATGAGGAGAGCAATACAGAAGGTCATGAAAGATCACAAAAGGTCTCGGCAACCTATAGAAGTAGAGAACAAGTTTACGTTCATCCTGTTGGTGCAAATTGCACGACGATTTAAAATATTGGCAATGTGACCAATATACTCTCAAAAACAAATATTAAAACTGATGTTGTACCACGACATGTGAGAAATGTGAGAACGGTTACTGAATCATATGTTGAGAAAGTTTTAAGAAAAAATAGCGTTGAAGAAAATGAAAGCGACGAAAGTGAATTCGAAGATTTACATATTGCAAGAGATGAGGATGTCGAAGAGTCAGTTGCTGAAGAAGATTCAGTTGACAAAGAGTCAGTTGCTGACGAGGAAAATGACGGTATTGAAGTCATGGATAATTTATTACCATTGCTCAGACGTTCAACTAGAGAACGGAAAAGGCCGACATATTTAAATGACTATTTGCCTTAAGAACTTTGTTCTTGGCGAGATGTTAATAGCTAATTTGTAAACGCTATTATATTTAATAGCGTTTACAAATCCTTAGTGTAAATATATCCTTATTTTTCTTTATATCTATTTTTGTACATAATTATCCCCAGGGAGTTTTAGTTGATTACGAAAAATGCATAAAAATTGTAAATAGTACGTAAAATAACAGAGTTCTTAAAGGTATAGATAGTTAACTTTTTTTACAGAAACCTATTTAATCTGGTGTTATATTATCAACAACATCAGTTATTAATTTGCAAAAAAGTTTCTTCTAGAAAAAAAATTTGATTTTCTAATGACATCGCACTTTACGCAGGATTGCCTAGAGATTCTTTTTTCCCTGGTATGTGCAAAACAAGTAAATCTTACTGCTCTTCAATTTAAAAATAACTTTAAACTTATTTGCGTTACCCAATTCTTAAAAAAATCATCATTAGGCAGTTATGATATAGATGACCGTCAATTCTTATCTAGTTTTCTTGATATAAGTAATAATGAGGTGCATAAGTCACAGTAAAGAGAGTGCATTGTGTTACCCAAGTATTGGGATAAAACCTCTAACTTTATCTTAAATAATGCTGAGCGAAGTTGTTTGTTTAATATTGCAGGTTATATAATTTCTAGAGTTAAAAAAAATGAAAAAGTTTGCACAATTTATTTTGAATCTCTAGTTTCTAAAAATAGAGTTAATGCTAATTACACAAAGTTTGTTACAGACAAAGAGCACAAAGTGAGTAGTTTATTTTTTGCAAATGAAACAACATTCGCATTCTTTTGACAAATAGAGTTAATATTTGGATCATTTAAGCCTAACCTTAATTCCCAAAAGAACTGTAATACTATGCCTTTAGAGAAAATTAATTCTGATGAACAATTTAAAAGTCTAACTTTGTATCCTAATTGTCATCAAATTAAATTGAAGCTAGAAAACAGGTTTATAACATTCAGACTTAAAATATTTAGCCTTAAAAAAAGCGTTTACTATTTAATAAGAAAAAAAATAAAAGAAGTTCTTGTGAACTTAGCAGCAAGAGTATGACAATGCATTGGCACTTAAGGTTTTGGTTCAACTAATTTATAAAATAAATTGTAAAGCTTTTTTCAAGTTACTTATATAGCTAGTTTGGCAAAAACATGGACGCCGTTTTTCTGTCTTTTCCGTATGTCCGCTCTCTGAGTATATAGGCTCTCTAGTATAACTTAACCAAAAACATTTGCAATTATAACTAAAATAAAGAAAATATAATAATATTATCATATTTTTAAATATAACTTGAGCACATTCCTTCTGATATTTCAAATTATCATGTTTTTAAGTTACCTCTTCCTTGTGAAATTTTTTTCTTAAAATTTTCTCTAATTGCAAAATTTAAAAAAAAAAAAAAAAAAATTTGATTTTAATTTTGTTGATAAAAAAATATTGAAACTTTGTCACAAAAACTATAATAAATACTGAAATACTTCTACAAACATAAAAAATACCTTGAAAAAAATAAATTTTACTCTTATATTTATTTATCTATATAAACCTCCATTCTAGCCAAATAAAAAAAGGAGAATAATCTAAAAAAAAAGACTAACAAATAATATAAACTTTCAACAATGTAAAAAGTAAAACAATATCAAACATACTATTATAGGCACTACAGTGACCGGATGTCAACAACTGCTATGAATGTCAGATAGTAGTAAAGTGTGGGTAATCTGAAGTATTACGGTCAACACAGGAAAGGAGGTAATGCTTCAATCTGAATCACAATCGACTGTTTTGTTAGAAGTGAATAATTTAGATTTAGCCTCAAAGTTTATAATTCATAAGCTATTACTTTACCTTTTTTAGATTTTTACATTTTGCATGAAAATGATATCTTTCAATAATGGTCTTTACTTTTGGCGTTCTAGTTGAGCCATTAAGTAACTTATGAGATCATCAACTGTTAAATCCTCATATTATCTAATATAATTATCGATTGTTGATTATATTCTCTTAATATTGACACTTTTTTGTTTCTTAATATTGACACTTTTTTCTACAAACATAAAAAATACCTTGAAAAAAATAAATTTTACTCTTATATTTATTTATCTATATAAACCTCCATTCTAGCCAAATAAAAAAAGGAGAATAATCTAAAAAAAAAGACTAACAAATAATATAAACTTTCAACAATGTAAAAAGTAAAACAATATCAAACATACTATTATAGGCACTACAGTGACCGGATGTCAACAACTGCTATGAATGTCAGATAGTAGTAAAGTGTGGGTAATCTGAAGTATTACGGTCAACACAGGAAAGGAGGTAATGCTTCAATCTGAATCACAATCGACTGTTTTGTTAGAAGTGAATAATTTAGATTTAGCCTCAAAGTTTATAATTCATAAGCTATTACTTTACCTTTTTTAGATTTTTACATTTTGCATGAAAATGATATCTTTCAATAATGGTCTTTACTTTTGGCGTTCTAGTTGAGCCATTAAGTAACTTATGAGATCATCAACTGTTAAATCCTCATATTATCTAATATAATTATCGATTGTTGATTATATTCTCTTAATATTGACACTTTTTTAGTAGGTCATCAAATTTTTCTTTCACGATCAGAATTTTTCACATCATTTTGGCTCTTCATTTATGACATTTTCCTGAATATTTAATTCAAAAGTAAGCATGCTGAAAACAATGCTAGACCCTCTTCAACTAAAAGCGGAAACACCAAAGTTTAAATATTCATAGTAAATAATAACCGAAGAAATAAATCTTGCCCATTTTTATAGAGGCTAAGTACTAACGAGTTATTTTAATTGGTGTCCTGGGGAAGGTTTCATCAATGAAAAGCAAATATATGTTAATATCAATACAAATAAAATTATATATAAATATAAACATTAGAGATAGTTTGATTTCAAACACATAAAAATATAAGTTATATTGACAATTGGTTATTGAAATGAACTTGAAATAAAATAAAAATTTTTTTGTAGGTTATAAAAAAATAATTTTATTTTAGGATTTTGGATCCACTGAAGTTGATGCAGGTTAGATTTAGTATCAATGTATACAAAAACCTTTTCTCTTTATATTTCTGACTTTTATTATCTATATTTAGTATTTACAAAGATCAAGAGAGGCGAGGTTCAAGGGTTATTAATATAAAAAACTTTTTTGAATTATTTCTTTTTAATTTTTGGTCGATGATTTATCTAAATAGTTGATGTATGTGTACATCGAAAAAAAAAAAAATTCAAAATAAACAATAATTACTAATTTACCAATTATGTTAAATTTGACATGTATACATTTTTATAAATTATTACTACGTTTTTTACTATAGCGTGTTTATTTAACAAATTGTTACTCTATTTCTTTAGTTTAAAATCTAAACTTACCAATTGTTATAAAAATGGCTCTAAATGACTCTCTGTCTTTAATAATGACAAAATCAAATACACTCAGGGTGTTTTCTAGATCAAGGATACCAGAGAAAGTAAAGGTATTCAACTATCAAAAAAAAAATTAGGAAATAATGAAGAAAATACTGTTTTTTTTTTGGAAAAGTACAGCTACACTTGAAGAGGATTTTGGTTTAGGCAGGCATTCTATCAATAAAAAACTTTTTTTTTTTAAATTTGGAAACTTTTATTTAGCTTTCTAAACTAATTCTTTTTACAAATACAAAAAATTTATACTTTTTAAAATAAAGATGACCAAACAAAAGCATATATATATATATATATATATATTATATATATATATATATATATATATATATATATATATATATATATATATATATATATATATATATATATATATATATATATATATATATATATATATATATATATATATATATATATATATATATATATAGTGTTGGAAGTTACTGGAAGAGAAAAGATGAAGATTTTAGAGCAAGATAACGATTGACAGACGACTTAAAAGATTGCAAATTATATGAATCAGGAAAGCAAGAAAAAGAAAGCGAATTCCAAAGAACTGATGTTTGAGGAAAAAAACTAGACTAGTAAAAGTTTTTGGAGTACTTAGGAACAGTATCAGAAAAAAGATGAGACTTAATTAAATGACGAGTGACACGAGAATGAAGTTTAGTAAATGGCGCAAGAAACGCTAGCTCTTCAGAGCAGTGCCCATTATCGTATTTGTAGAAAAGAGAAAGACAAGCAACTTACTGGGACTTGTAAGCTGCTTGTCTAGGTAGTTGTAAGATGTACGATGATAGGGGGATTCAGATGGTAAAGAAGAATGAGATAATAGTTTTAGAGAGACCAAACCATAATCAGAAGCACCTAAGGGTGAGTGTGAAGAAACTGAGCGCTGACTAGGATTAAAAGAAGACATAAGTTGAGTAGAGAAGGTAAATGATTCGGGTTATCTGGAAAGCGAGTTGGAAAGTTGACTACTTTAGTTAGGGATTAAGACAGGCAATAGTTGTGGGCCTTAATGCCTGCGGAGTCACTGACACTAGTGTCAAGCCATTCAGTGTGATGAACATTAAAGTCACCGACAACAACAATATTGGCTGATGGATAAAGAATGAGGGATTGGTCAATGTAATCAGAAATAACATTAAGAAGAGTGCAGTCTTGAGATGAAGGAGAGCGATATAGAACAAAGAGAAAGGTGATAGAGTGAAGTGGTGCTAAACGAAAGCACATAAAAGAGTATTCTGTGGATTCAAACCTAGTTTTTGGACAAATGGGTAAATTCATACGAATGTGAATGGCCAGGCCAAGCATGTGACTATTGGAGTCTTTACGAATTAAAGGAAGATAACCATCAACACTAAGATCACAAGATGAGACAAAAGAACTCAAATTAGTCTTGTGTTTTATGGTTTTAGTTAATTTATTCATTTTTAAATTAATTAAAGAACTTGACTCTAAACATAGATAGTACTCAGTAAACTGTTTTAGAGCTCAAGCAACTGCCTCATTTTCGACTAATAAGCCCTAAGTCGTAACAAAGGGCTTTAATGTGGTCTTGGCAATGCACACCAAAAGTACAAACAGGGACACCATCCATGCGCAACATGGCACTGTTAGTACTCTGATATGTTTCAGCTGTTGATGGAATTAGCCTCTCTGAGAGCTATCACAGAGTTCGGGAAACCTGACTACCAGCCTGCCTCAGAACCATAAAACTGAGTTTTAGTGCTGTACCCTCATTTGCAGATAATAAAATGAGTTGCCTAGTCATAAAAACAAAGACACAAGCAAAACCCATGCATCGAGTCAAGAAGATCCAGTGTTCAACATCCTAAACTGAAAACAATGTATTATAAATACATCTGCGCTAGCCTAATAGATGAAGAAGGGGTACGAGGCTGGCCAACGGATAGAGTCTGTTTACCCTTTAAGTCTTTGCTTAGGAGGCCTTCTACAAGACAGCAGCAAGATGCATTTAACATTTGCTCAAAATGAGTATTTTTATTGAGACGCCATCTCTAGCCTTTTCTCAACCAAGAGCCCCAAGGCAGGGGCTCTAAGGTGATTTTTGTCGGAGTATGCATCTCCCAGCCTTTGCCTAAAAAGGCATATCCTATAAGGCAGTTGAACATGTAGCAGATTGTATATATATATATATATATATATATATATATATATATATATATATATATATATATATATATATATATATATATATATATATATATATATATATATATATATATATATATATATATATATATACTTTTATATTTTAATATATAAGTTTAAAAGAAATAGAAAAAACAATAGATTGTCAAGACACTTTGAGGGCTACATTTACTGTATAAACGCATTGTATAAACAGTAACATCCAAAAGTAATTAGACATTTTGCTATATTTTCTCATCAAGTTGACTCTTTTATATATATATATATATATATATATATATATATATATATATATATATATATATATATATATATATATATATATATATATATATATATATATATATATATATATATATATATATATATATATATATATATATATATATATATATAAATATATATATACATATATATATATATATATGTGTGTGTGTGTGTGTGTGTGTGTGTGTGTGTGTGTGTGTGTGTGTGTGTGTGTGTGTGTGTGTGTATACTATATCAGTATATTAAAGTACATTAGTATATCTAATCCAAAAACATCCCATTTTGTGGCTTTTTGATTTTAAAACATATACATGAGAACACATAAAAAATAATTTTTTAGGAAGAAAATCTGGAATCGTTGCATCAGCCTTGTTTATTTCCAGAATATTTAGCAGGTATAATCATTAGTTTCAGCATATTGAAATCTATAAAGAACATAACTATAGCCTAATAGATAATATTAAACAGAAATTTAAAAATATTGTAGCTATGTAATATTTAGCAGGTTTTCAAATTAAAAAAGTATTAACAAGAGGTTGAATATTTCACTTTTTTTACTTAAATATTTGTTTCAACAGGTGTAACACAGTAATAATGTGTTAGATGTGTTACAATGTACTATGTGTTACAATGTAATATGTGTTACAATGTACTACGTGTTGTATTATGTGTACTACAATATTACAATGTACTACGTGTTGCATAATGTACTATGTGTTAAATTGTACTATGTCTTACATTGTACTATGTGGCACAGCGTACTATGTGTTACAATGTAATGTGTGTTACAATGTACTATGTTACAATGTACAAGTGTGTTATAATGTACAATGTGTTATAATGTACTATGTGTTACATTGTACTATGTGTTACACTGTACTATTTGTTGCAATGTACTATGTGTTACAATGTACTGTGTGTTATAATATACTATGTGTTATAATGTACTGTGTGTTATAATGTACTATGTGTTAGAATGTACAATGTAAAACATTGTACAACATAAAACATTGTACAATGTAACACATTGTACAATGTAACACACTGCACAATGTAACTGTTGTGAAACCGTAATAAATAAGTTTATATTAAATATTTTCGGCTTTTATCAAACATTAAATCAACCGCAATTCAAGATCTACAAAACAGATTTTATAACACATCAATTAAATATAACTAGAATAAGTTCATTCAACTGTACTTTATAATGACGTGATGTTTCCTGATGATACTACAAAATATTGTGCACGCCAAGGGCTACGGCTCACTTGGATTATATTTTGCTTTAACATACGGCTTATCTCGTCTGTTATGAAGGAGTTATTTTTAGGAACCCGTCGTGATGTTGTAGCGGTTGGCTTAATTTTGTCAATATCCACTCTAGGTATCAATGCGTAAGTAGTACACTTCATACTCTTTGTTGCCAGACAGAACTTTAAGGGCACTTTATTTACTTTAAAATTTATTGTAATTGAGGTATGTTGTGTTAACACTAACACTTACTTGCGAATTGTTTTACGCTACTCATGAAGCTTTTGACTTTTTTCCCTTCTTGTTGCTTGAAAGAGCGAAGTTTGTGGCGCATCATAATAGGTGTTGATCGTTTTTGACTTTTTTTATCAAGTATTTTGATTGCATTATCAAATTATGTAGTATCCTGAATATTGTGAAAGCTTTAACACCGGGTAGTACGAATAAAACTTGGAGTTAGCAATCTTCGTCTATGTTAGCTTTATCTAAATAAATTGATAGCATTTTTTTTTAGTATATATACTCTTCTTTGTTTGGTTCGTCGCATAGTACTTTTTTAAATATTTTAGCATCAATTTTATAAATTTTTTTTTTTTTAAATATTTGATAAAATTGATGTGAAACCGTAACAAATAAGTCTATATTAAATATTTTCGGCTTTTATCAAATAATAAATCAAACACAATTCAAGATCTACAAAACAGATTTTATAACACATCAATTAAATATAACTAGAATAACTTAAGTTCATTCAACTGCACTTTATAATGACGTGATTGACGTCAAATACATAGTTCTTAAGAATATAACAGTAACACATTGTACTATGTGTTACAATGTACTATATGTTATAATGCACTGTTACATTGTACTACCTGTAAAAACGTACTGTGTGCTAAAATGTGTTACATGTCACCATGAAAATTAATACGAGTTAAAAGGGTTTTTTTTAGTTTTTAAGTACCTCTTTTCAATTATTTAAATATCTGTAAATTTTTTTTTTTTTAATTGTAAACAAAAGTAAAAATAGTATTCAATAATGAAAACAAATAGTTTAACTATTAAAATAAATTGACAGTTAAAATGATTAAAATTAAATGAAAGTTAAAAATTCGATAATTAAAATGATTTAATATAACTAGGCACTTCAGTCCATTTTATGATCTTGTAATAAGATTAAGTTGAAATGTTAATTTTAATTTCATTTTATTCAAAGTTTTAATCTCGTTTCAAAATGAGTTTATCCAATTTTGTAGCACCTATGGTTGTCAAGAAATTTGCATTTTAATACTACCTAATTTGACATTTTTTTAGACAAAAAAATGCGCTTTTTCTTTTCAGTTTTTTTTTTTAACATTTATTTTTTATCATCAAAACTGCGTAAAACATTTAAGCAACGACTTTAGGCAATAATCTATCTGTTACCATTAAACAATATACAAATAAAATAACTTTCAGTTCACAATTAAACTTTAGAACACCTGAAAAAAACATATTTACATTAATATAGTTATAGAACATTACACATTTATATATATATATATATATATATATAAAACACATTACATATATATATATATATATATATATATATATATATATATATATATATATATATATATATATATATATATATATATATATATATATATATATATATATATATAAAACACATTACATATTTATATATATATATATATATATATATATATATATATATATATATATATATATATATATATATATATATATAAAACACATTACATATTTATATATATATATATATATATATATATATATATATTATATATATATATATATATAAAACACATTACATATTTATATATATATATATATATATATATATATATATATATATATATATATATATATATATATATAAAACACATTACATATTTATATATGTATACATATATGATACGTTATAATAACTATAAACGATATAGATATAAATATTATAGATTATTATACACTAATAATTTATAATAATATTATAATTTATTATAATATTATAATTTAATGGTAACAGATAGATTATTGCCTAAAGTCGTTGCTTAAATGTTTTACGCAGTTTTGATGATAAAAAATAAATGTTAAAAAAAAAAACTGAAAAGAAAAAGCGCATTTTTTTGTCTAAAAAAATGTCAAATTAGGTAGTATTAAAATGCAACTTTCTTGACAACCATAGGTGCTACAAAATTGGATAAACTCATTTTGAAACGAGATTAAAACTTTGAATAAAATGAAATTAAAATTAACATTTCAACTTAATCTTATTACAAGATCATAAAATGGACTGAAGTGCCTAGTTATATTAAATCATTTTAATTATCGAATTTTTAACTTTCATTTAATTTTAATCATTTTAACTGTCAATTTATTTTAATAGTTAAACTATTTGTTTTCATTATTGAATACTATTTTTACTTTTGTTTACAATTAAAAAAAAAAAAATTTACAGATATTTAAATAATTGAAAAGAGGTACTTAAAAACTAAAAAAAACCCTTTTAACTCGTATTAATTTTCATGGTGACATGTAACACATTTTAGCACACAGTACGTTTTTACAGGTAGTACAATGTAACAGTGCATTATAACATATAGTACATTGTAACACATAGTACAATGTGTTACTGTTATATTCTTAAGAACTATGTATTTGACGTCAATCACGTCATTATAAAGTGCAGTTGAATGAACTTAAGTTATTCTAGTTATATTTAATTGATGTGTTATAAAATCTGTTTTGTAGATCTTGAATTGTGTTTGATTTATTATTTGATAAAAGCCGAAAATATTTAATATAGACTTATTTGTTACGGTTTCACATCAATTTTATCAAATATTTAAAAAAAAAAAAATTTATAAAATTGATGCTAAAATATTTAAAAAAGTACTATGCGACGAACCAAACAAAGAAGAGTATATATACTAAAAAAAAATGCTATCAATTTATTTAGATAAAGCTAACATAGACGAAGATTGCTAACTCCAAGTTTTATTCGTACTACCCGGTGTTAAAGCTTTCACAATATTCAGGATACTACATAATTTGATAATGCAATCAAAATACTTGATAAAAAAAGTCAAAAACGATCAACACCTATTATGATGCGCCACAAACTTCGCTCTTTCAAGCAACAAGAAGGGAAAAAAGTCAAAAGCTTCATGAGTAGCGTAAAACAATTCGCAAGTAAGTGTTAGTGTTAACACAACATACCTCAATTACAATAAATTTTAAAGTAAATAAAGTGCCCTTAAAGTTCTGTCTGGCAACAAAGAGTATGAAGTGTCAACAAGCAATGAAAACAAGAGTGTCAAGGTCAACAAGCAATGGAAAAGTCCATACTTGATTTTCTTCAGTCTCATAGACCACATCAAACAAAAATTTTTTTTAATTATGAGTTAATTTGTTTACTCGAAGAACTTCACCTTTACACCAAAAGTTGAATTGGCACCAAAAGTTGAATAAATTTCCCAACAAGATAATTAACATCATTTAGAATAATAGACAAGATGTTTGTTTTTTGTTGATTTGCTAATTAAGACAGTCTTGCATTCTTTAATTTTTCACCAAACTCCTCTTTCTGTTTTGCAATCAAAACATCTCGTTCTTTCTTTTAGCAAGAATAACTCCTCTCTCGATGGGCTCTGGAAAAGTCCTTGTTCTACTAACTGATTGTAAATTACTAAACAACTCACAATTTGTTAAGTCTATTCGCTTACTACCAAGCATTTTAGTTTTGTAAAAATATTTAGGTTCACATTTAACTTCCATTACAAAACTATAAAAATCCAACTGTGCTCTTAATATTATTTTGGTTTTAAATGTGTCAACTAACAAAATATATTCATAATATGCTTCTTTTGAGGTCAACCACACCTTCGTCCCCAAATTTAACAACTCATTAACCAATTTAACTTTTTTTAAGAAGGCTTTATCTTCAGCTGCTTTTTAGCTTTATACTTTTCAGACAATCTTTCACTCATTTCAAACTTTAATTCTAAATGGCGTTGTTTGTATTTATCTTTCATTTTACTAAAGTTTGTTGAAGCTTTTTTTAGCAATGAATCACGTTCATCTAAAGTCTTTTTATCCAACCAGTCTAGTGTTTTGTTTTTATATCACTTAGGTATAAAAACAATAAAGTATAAACATATAAGCTTGTATAGTTATAACAAAATGCAAATATTAAAGCCTATGTAGTTTGTATTTTGGCATTAGGCATTGTACGAATTAAAAGATCCAATACTGCAAAGTCACTTTCTGACGCTTTGTTTTTTGTTGGAACATTCTCTGCAGCCTTACTTATATTATCAGAAGGATGCCAATATTTACCTCCAGGAAGTTGATCACTAGTTTGTTTGTCCAGAGCAACTAACAAAGAATGGCAAATCACTTCTAATGTCTGCTGTGTTAAAATATTTAAATCAGTGTCATTAGTTTCTTAAAACAATTTATCAAACAAAATATCTTTATGAATATTATTATCACTTGGACTGAATATAGGTGTTTTTGAGATCATAATCAATGATGCATTTTTACACAAGTGTGAAAGTTTCATTTTTAGGGTTAACAAAAATGGATTCATATCAAGAATACTCTTTTGCGATTCAATTATCCGCCAAAGTGGACCTGTAATTATTTTATCAACTATTCTAAGAGCCCGCACTTCTGCTAAATATAATTTGTTGCTAATATCTTCTTTAACTGAAAGTAAAAGATTTTTTTGATTTGGCCAATTTTGAAGAAACTCTAAAATATCTTTTGAATGGAAATATAAAGCTGCAGCATTATAACATAATATATTAAATCGGTTACCAACAAAGGATGCAAGCATACACTAACTTTGACCTTTACCAGCAAGAAATGCATTAAAATACCCAGGAACACCAGCTTCATCACTTCCCCTAACATAAAAAGCTTTACATGCAGTTCTTATCAATCTAGTAGCACCTGATTCAGCAGTATTAAATGCAAAAAAAATTTTATAACTACTACTTAAAACTAACTTTTCGAACGAGTTTATTGTTTTATCAGTTTCTGTTGCAAAATTAGTTAGTAAATGCAACTTACAAAAAATGTTAGACATTTCAATGAAATCTGCTTGCTCTCCTTTTTTTAAACCCTCCCAGTTCTTTATAACTTTAGGCAGTAACTTTTTTCTCATATCTTTAAGCTTTAAATTAAACAGTGTATTAACTGGTCCAAGATCAGACATGGTAGTTTTAAAAGAACATACAAGGTTAGAAAAATCGTTTTCCTTGCTGCTACTTTCTAAAATGTCACATATATTATCTAATGTTTTTGCTAATGCATTAATAGTATATTCTGCATTACTGCCAGCTATTTCACATAATCGAAAAGATAAAGTACTTCCGTTTTTGGTAGAAACTTGGAAATTTTGAAAATGTCTATGATGTTTAGCGGTATTGTCACTAAGAAGACAATCGCCCGAATTATTTTCTACAATGTTTATCATTTCTTCTGCAACTTGAAGTTGAGCAAGTGCTAATGCCTCAGTCATAAATTGAGATTTTGTACCAATTGAGGGAAGCTTCTCTATATCTACCTTGGCTAGTTTTTTTTAAAACAATTGTGATAACTTCATTAACTTTGTTTATCCTGACATTCAAAGAAACTAACTCCATAATAACTTCTCTTATATCATTAGAATACCTTCCATTTTGAAATGCTGCTATTTTGCGATCATGGCGAAGACAACTTAAATTAAAATCTTTATTTTCTTTGCTTAATACTCTAGTGTTAGGAGAGTCAGTATTTGAATTATTAGAAGAAAAAATCTCATGTTTATTTACTACCATGCTAAACTTCTTGTTTGCATAATACAATTTTTTGCATGTAATTCTTTTTTCCTCTTTTAGGAGTGCAACTTTATTTTCACTTTTTTCAAGCTTACCTAAAAAAAGTTTAACTTTATTATTAAGATTTGTAATGACTTTATCATAGAAATCTTTTAATTCCTTTATTTCTTTATTTTGTTTCTTTTTTAATTGACGAATCTTTGCTTTATTACTTGCATGTAATAATTTATATGTTCTTTCTGGGTCGTTAGATGTAATTGTTTTTTTCATATTACTAATACGAAGTTTTGCAAATTTGAACTTATTTTGACAATCAGATAAAGTAACTTTTAATTTTTTAAAACAGTTTTTCGACGTTTGTTGGTTCAATTTTCTTTTTTAACTCTTCGTTTTATTTTTCTCACTTGATATGCATAGTTCACAATTAATTTCCGAAATAGGCGGTACAAAGAGCATCAGCTTATATACATCTCTTCTTTTATTGTTTTTTTTTTTAAGATTTAAATTTATCTACTACAATTTTAATTTTGTTGTACAAGCTCAAATTGTTTTTAGTTACTGAAAAAAAATTTGAGAATCGGCTTCTGAAATTCGAGCACACCATTTTCATAGATTTATCATTCAAACATAAATACCAATCATACAATTCTTTATTAATCATTATTATAAGGCTAATTTTATACAAATCCTGTTTTATACAATTAAATTATTATACTATTTTTGTAAATAAGTTACCGAAATAATTTTTGAAATAATATTAAGACGAACTGAAAGGAAGAAGAGGATGGGATTTAACAAGTTTTAACTTAAATTTAAAATATAAGGTGAATACCCTCTGTTAATATAAGAAAAAAAATAGTTTTTTCAAAGTTATTTTAGACCAAGTTATTTATCATAAAACCGCAAAAAGAAAAAAGAAATATAAAGAAAAAAGGTTATATGTTATTTTAAAGGATGCTAGAACGCAAATAAAATAATTTTTACCTAAAATAATTACAAAAACTTAACTAAAATTGCTCCTACAGCCAGAATAACTTTTATTAAAAACTCTAGCAGACGTTTTATGAAAGAATAATCATTTTAGTTTTCGTAAAATGTTTTACTGTGAAATAATAGGATAAAAAAATCGGTCTAAATTTTATCTGAAAAAGTCCTCTTTTTCAGATAAAATATATAAAAAACTTCGAAAAGTTTGTCTACGGAATTTGTCACGTGACTGAAGTGCCTAATATAACAATAAATATAAATTAAAATACTGTATGATCAAGTTAATGTTAGAAATGAAAGACAAACTTTTTTTTCTTTAAATTTTCCTAAATACGTAAAAGATTTAATTTTTTAATTAAATGGAAAAATTAAAAAAGTTGACAGTAGAAAAGTGGTTATATTTTTTTTCTATTTAGTTTGTTATGGGGCTACGCCTGTGATAAATTTGGAAGGAAAATTTCCCTTCTGTTGTCTGGAGGATGCATTACAATTTCAACACTTATGTTTGGATTTTCATTTAACTACCCCTGGGCTGTTGTAACAAGATTTTTACTGGGTTTATCTATGGGTAATTTTTTTAATATTTTGAGAACTTAATTGAATGTAAATACTTTAGAGTTTCATGAATGTTATAAGATGTATATATATTCCTGTGTTAGAGCCGATGTCAGCCCGAGCTCGCCTGCCGATATCGGACCGACGGCGTTTTTGTTCATACGAACCGAGGTCGGCCCGACATCGGCTAGCCGCTCAAACTGCCGCGATGCAACGGCTGGCTAATGTTGAGCCGACACGATTCCAATCAAATCATCAACTGGCCGATCTCAGCCCGATGCAATTCCGTAAGGACAAAAACAATTGCGGTCCAATGTCGGCAGCGGAGCTAGGTCCGATGATTAAAATAAGCTACAAATGCTCGGCTAGCCGATGCAAATCTTAATACACTAATTTAAATCGGAAAAAAAGGAATATAGGATTAAGCAACTAAAGTATATGTAAAACACAAATATAAAATAAAACTATATATTTTATTTAAATAAACTATTCTGAATCAATTAAATCATCAACTAAATCGAATCAGGTAAATTTCCAACGTTTTTTATAAACCGATAATTCACTATGTGCAGCATCTAAAAAAAAAAGTATAAATTTTCACATATCAATAATAGCAATACAACATAAATCACAACATAGATAGGTTGTTTACTAGGTATACATACTAATGTATACATACCGATTGGAAGTGTATAGACTTCCAGACAGTAACCAAATTTCCACTTTGAAATTTAGAGAACGAAAAAATTAATTTATATTTATAATATGAAAAGCATTATATTTCAAATTCAATAAAAAGTTACTTGTGCATTTTGAATCATTTTGAATACTTGTGCATTTTGAAAAAAAAGTTACTTGTGCATTTTGAATCAGGATGCGTACCGCCAAAAGCATTTGCATCTTTAGCATTGTTTATTTCGTTCCATTCAACAGCCCCTATAAAAATTAACATGTTATATAAAACACGCTGGAGCTTGGGCCATATTATATACATACATACATACATACATACATACATACATACATACATACATACATACATACATACATACATACATACATACATACATACATACATACATACATACATACATACAATCAAGATATACATTACCAAAATCTACAGCCCCTGAAAAATATATATCAATAAAAATATGAATATAATATAATATAATATTAGCATAGCAGCAGTATAACACCTCCATTATAAAAATTTTCCTTCAGAGAGAACTGTGTTAAAAATTGATTCATGCAAAAAAAAATTATCACCATAACAGGTTATATTTTATCAATAAATAAAGAAATAACAGAACATATTTTGATATATGAAACATGCTTATTTTGCTTAAAACTTACATCACCAGTAAATAAAAATACTTCTTCCTTAGCCTGTGTTGAAATAAACTTTTCACATTAACATAATCAACAACAAACTATTGACAAGGAGACGCCCTGAAGAAGTTTATCTGTTAATAGTTAAAAGCACTACTTCATTTATAGGTAATGAATCCAAGAATAGTAACCAGGGCTGTGGAGTCGGAGTCGCGGAGTTTAAATATCTTACATAACTAAATATACTTAAAAAGAATAGAAGGAAATAAAGAAGAGAAAAAAAAAAGAAATGTTAGAAAATACACCACCCCTTGGTAATTTAGAACATGGCCACCATGTATTGTACTTTGAATATAGTTTAATGGATAAAGTTACCAATAACAAAGACTATCAAACAAAATATCTGTTTAACAAAGGTAAATATAAAGAGTTAAATAAATACTTTATTAATTAAAACTGGGAAAAAGTGTTCAAAACCTTAAGCGTTGATGAAAGTTATTTAAGGTGGTTAACAATTTATGAAAAAGGTTGCAAAATATCTATCCCTCAAATTCAACCAAACAATTAAACATTAGAAAAACAAAATCATTATGGTTGACAAAAGACCTAAAATTAAAGTTAAAAGAAACTTATGGTACAAAATCAAAGTTGCAGGTTTTAAAAATATATATGATTTTATAAATTACAACAATCTTAATAAGATATTAAAAAAGCAATTATGGAGTATGAACATAATTTTGTAAAACAATCAAAATCAAATACTAAATGTATATACTCTTATATAAACAGTAAAACCAAAATAAAAAACACTATTAGAGCCATAAGAGATATAAATGGTGATGTTACAACAATTGGTAAAACAAAATGCAATACATTAAACACATTTTTCAGTTCAGTATTCATAATTGAAAATAGCAATAATGTTCCATTATTTGAAAAAAAAACCTTTCTAAGTTTTCCATATCCAAAATTGGAGAAATTAATAACTGAAACAAAACTAAAAAAATTAAACACAATAAAACAACAGGTATTGATAAACTACATTTAAGAGTGTTGAAGGAATGCTCACAAAGTTTATGTAAACCATTAGAGTTAATGTTTAATCAATCATTCTCAATCACAGTGCACCATGTTGGTGCACTGATATTAAATCATAATTTAATCTCAATGCACCAACACGGTTTTGTGAATATTTAAAATTATTGTACAAATTTACTAGAAACATTAGATATTGTTAGTAAAGCATTTGACAATAATATTTCAGTTGAAATTATATTTCTAGATTTTGCTAAAGCTTTCGATACTGTGCTGCATGAAAGATTGTGCATAAAATTAGCTGGATATGAACTGGTGCAGAGCTAAAAAATCGGTTACAACAAGTTGTACTTGGAGAAAATATTTCTGAATCAACAAATTTTATAAGTGGTGTTCCTCAGGGATCAGTATTAGGACCATTATTATTTATTTTATACATAAATAATATTTTTTTTTTTTTTTTTTTTTTTATTCACCTCCTTAAGGCCGAGAAGGCCACTACAGACAAGGAGGCTACTTATTTGTGGCTATAGCCCTCTCTCAACTATATAACTCCGAAACACGAACCTTGGACGAACAGGGCCGCTGCACGGAGAAGCGAGTTGAGCGCGGTACTACCAGCGACGTGGTAGGGATCGAACTCGGAATCACTCTTTTATAAAGCGAGCGCTCTACCACTACACCACTACCGCATTAAGTATGATGTTAAATATAAAAAAATGAATGTAAACTGTATGCAGATGATACAAATTAATATCTACTCTAGATCATAACAACAGTACAGGAAATTTACAAGAAGATCTGAATAAAATGGTAAAATAGACAAAAAATTAGTTGATAGAATTTAATAATGACAAGTGCAAGGTTATGCATATCAGAAAAAATAATCCTAAAAATGAGTACCTGGTACCTAACAATTCCAAAAATAAAATGTATGCCACTAAACTTACAAAAACAACATTAGAAAATGATCTTGGCATATATGTATCAAATGACCTTAACTGGAATTTCGACATTAACTATACAGTCAATAAGGCATGCCAAAAATTAGGCCTTATAAAATACTTTTTTAAATATTTAGATAAAAGAAATATAAGATAACTATTTACTTCATTAGTTTGACCTCATCTTGAATAAGAATCACCAATACAAAACCCACATTTACAAAAAATATCAATATGATCGAACAAGTCCAACAAAAAGCAACTCGTATCCGCATTTTGAAAGGATTACAATATGAAAATAGGTTAAATAAAATTAATCTTTTGACATTAAAAAATAGAAGGTTGAAAGCCAATATAGTGCAACTATACAGGTTTATGAATAACATAGATGTAACTAATTAGTACAATCCTTCTATATTTTAAAAAAAACCAATTACAATAGAGCACAATAAAAGAATATGTAGACAACAAAGTAAAAAAACAAACAGTCGACATAACTGTTATTCAAAAAATTTTTAGAAAAAATTTAACCTTAACTGTCACTATTTTATATTAATTTTTATTTTTAAGGCTTCGAACTAAAAATGATTTAAAAAAATTTAATTTAAAAAAAGTTGTGATAAGGAAACAAAATATTTTGATAAGATAAGATTGTTTTAAGAGATGATTTATTTTAAGTAAATATAATTTTTTTCAACTCAGTAATTTTTGTTATATTTATTTAAATGATTTTTAATTCGGTACTTTAAATATGCTAATGATGCAATTTAACTAATATTAAAGATGTGTTTAAAGTTAAATTTATTAGCATTATGCATTTTTGTTTCAAAATAAAATTTTACGCTATATTTCCCTATACTTAATAATTCTTGTTTACATGTTAAACATTCTTGTTTACATGTTAAACAAAAAATAATTCTTGTTTACATGTTAAATATTTTTTGCACTGAAAATATATTATATTCTCAAGTAATAATGTTGAACCTTTTTAGGAATTGATATAATTGCCAAAGCTTTTATGTCAGATATATGCGATGATAGTAACTTAGCAACTGGTTTGAGTGTAGCATTCTTAGGCTACAATGTAGGACTAGTAATTGGCCCTAGTATGGCTGGTAGGTTGTTTTTTAATTTAAACTTTAAGTTGTAAAATTTTGAATTTTATATTATTTTATAAATTTTTTTTATAATTACAATTATTATATTTCATGTGTGGTTACTCAGCATAAAAATCTATAAGCTGACCAGACATATGTTTTATTAGTGTGTGCAAGCATGTGTATATATATATATATATATATATATATATATATATATATATATATATATATATATATATATATACATATATATATATATATATAAAGAAATTCTTTGCAATGACATCGCAAATGGCGGACGCTTTTTTCAAACGGATAAAAACAACTTTTTTAGAGAGGAAAAAAGAAAGAAAAGAAAACATCTATAAATTAAGCCAATAATAAAATCAACTAAAAATAAATATTTTAAAACAAGAAAAGATCATCTGAAAGAAAATAAATAAAGAAGTATAGAAAATAGAAGTAAAAATGAATGAAATAAATAAAAAGAATGGAAAAAAAGGAAAAAAAAACTTAATGCATCGAAAAAAGATCGGAAAATGAAGATTTTTTTATTTTTTCATATATTTCTTTTGTTATATTTCATGTATTTCTTTAGTTTTCTTTCATATTTTTTTAGGATTCATTGTTTACGATTTCATTTTTTATTTAAGCGGTCTTGTAGTAATGATTTTTCTTTAGTTTTTTAGCGTATAAAAATTTACTTATTATTTTTTGTTAGTCATTTATTGTTTTATTTTTTAGTTATTTAATTATTTTTAAATAGTGATATCTAATTTTTTATAGTGTTATATATTTTTTGTTTTTATTTTCGTTTTAAGCATTTGTTATAAATGTTTTATTCTACCGTGTATTATTATTACTTTTTTTTTTTCTTTCTTTATTATTTCTAATTTATGTTGTTCTTTTCTTGTAGTTGTTGATGTTTGTTTTTTTTTATTGCCAAATGAACTTAACGTAAATTTTTGTTTTGCTTGTAATGTTTGTTGTAACTTTTGTTTTGCTTTGATTTTCTCAGTATTTTTCTTTTTTGCATTCTATTTATTTGCTTTGTCATATTATTTGCAATATGTTTCGGTTATTATAAGAAAAAATATATTTACTAAATCTGTACTAAAAAATCGTTAGTTGTTACGTTTTGTCAGTTAATTACTGTTTGTAACTGTAACTTTGTATGTAATAACGATTGTTGTATGGAAAATTTTACTGATTTATTTAAATTATTTTAATTAGTATATTATTATTACTATTGTTAAAATAAAATGTTATTATTATTATTTATTATTATTATTATTATTATTATTATAAATATTATCTTTATTATTATTACTATTTTAATCGTTATCATTAGGTGTTTACGTGAAGTTAGTAGTTTATACTATTTGTAAACAACCTTGAAATGTATGTAAGACCAAATATTTCAGAAAATATTTATTGATTGATTGATTAATATATATATATATATATATATATATATATATATATATATATATATATATATATATATATATATATATATATATATATATATATATATATATATATATATATATGTATGTGTGTGTGTGTTTTGAGAAAAGAAGGCTTTTTGTCAAGACAAGAATATAAAATTGAGTTATCATCAAATAGAGCCTTGATAGGTAAGGTTTCAGCAAGTTCAATAGTTTAGATAAAAATTAGTACAGGATCAAGGTAGAACCTTCAGGTACCCAAAAATTACTGGAAATTAAGAGTGTTGGCCTTCAAGGATTCTTTTAATAAAACATTTAGAAAAAAATGATTTAATAAACTCAAAAAATTTCCTCTATATATTTTATTCAGTAAGTATGAAAACATTTTTCCTCTATATACTTTATGAGAAAATCAGCATGCTAAACTTTATCAAAAGCTATAGATATGTCAAGAGCAATAGCTATTTCCTTGCTGCCTCTACTTAATGCACAATAAAATTTTTCAGTCACAGCAGCAAGTCAGCTGTAGCACGAGAAGATCAAAAATTGTATTGATTGTTAGACAGTAAGTTATAAGATTCAAAATGAAATATTGATTAAAGACTCAAAAACTTTGCTTATAGTAGAAAGAAGATTTGTAGGATGAAATTTAGTGTTAAGGATAGTTGGAAGAGCAATAATTAGAGGGGTCAGAATGTTTTCCAGAGTTTTCAGAACTCAAAGCTACAGAAGCCTACTTCCAGCAGGCAGAAAAATAAAATTCAGTTAAGCTCACAGTAAATAGTTTAGAGAGAATTGATGGCAGTTGATAAATTTTTTA